>JAJSOF020000033.1:34589045-34884045 GCA_025594305.2 Periplaneta americana | reverse complement strand
AAATACAGTAATAATAAAAAAGAAGAAAAATACGAGAATTAAATGAAATTTACAATGAAAAGGATATTATAATAAATTCATCTGGTGATCAAGAGAACAAAAAAGGGGAAAGGAAGGAAAAGAAATACATATTTTTTACAAAACTATCGCAGAGAAAAGGGCTTATAATTGAGAGGAATCTGAATTGAAAAGTGCAATTTTAGTTTATTTTTGAAACTAGATAATGCCCGACAGTCTCTGACATGTTGTAGTAGAGAGTTCCAGATATGAGCTGCAGAGACGGTGAAAGATGAAGAGTAGAAGGATGTTCTGTGTTTAAGAATGGAGAGTGTGAGGGAGTATCTATTTCGTTATACGAAGAAAAATGTTGAAAGCTAGAAGCTAAGTAGCTAGGGTTAGAGTTTTGAAGAATAATGAAGAGTAAAGTGAGAGAGTGAATAGTTCTTCGCTCTTTGAGACGGACCCAGGACACTGTTACTGTTGGTGCAAAAAATAATAAGAGAATTTTGTAAAACTTCTGATAATCTAGTCAGTGATAAAAATAAACGAGCCCAATTTAGTTTCCTCCATAACTGAAATTGTCAGAAATCTTGAAATTTATAAATTTCGAAGTCCATAATAACTGTAGAGAAAATGTTACAGTTTTCTGAGACGTGTTGTATTCTACGTGATGGGTACGTAATGTGTTGGAGAGTTATTAGGATTAAATAGAGCTGCATTATGGGGAAGTGTTGCATAAATATTGATAACGATTTCTTGTCGTGCAAATAACGCTGTCTTATCTGTATTTTAACATGTCTTATCCCATATTAAGGCATATGTAACATCTTATGTGACTTGTACATGAGTTTCAATCTAACGGTCTTACTAATAAAAACTCTTATATAGACATTTAACTGTCTTATATTTGCACAAAGAATAGCTCGTTTATAAGACTGTAAATTCCTTACTAATAATCACTACATACATCGTGTGTAACAATACAACTGTTACACAACTACGTCATAGTTTCGTCATTATTTTATTACGGAAGGTATAACCACAGTCAAGTATATACAGTCACGAAGCTCAATACGTAGTAAATATGCATCCATAGATAGTTGCTAACCACTAGGATCGCTAATATCGCATCATTACAGACAATGGGAAATAGTACCGGCACAGTCTATTGTTCCTAGCACCCTCACAACTCAAGCTTCGTGTCTGTATATACTAGACTGTTGTAACATGGTAACTGAAATTTTCTATTGCATTAGATAGTACGCGCTAGTGTGCCGCGCTAAGTATCGATTACCACACTATATCTTGATCAAAGAGTACAGCTACAGGAATATTATTGTAATTATTCTGTGCTCTTTGTTTTGTTCTTCTGTGGTTACAAGGCAACCGTCATAATAAAATAACAATCGATACGAACAGCTGTTAGAAAGGCGGCCATTTTTTCTCTCTATAGGGCTACAATGCTTAAATAGGAGGTTTCATGTGTATAACTACTGAAAACCAATTCCCATGTATAGTTACACGTTGTTTATACATCAATCGCTTATGCAAGGTTTATTAGTAACGTTTTCAGTCCGAACTATGCATACATCTGGTATAAAATTATACACGATTTATTAGTAAGACCGTACTTCTGTAAAATCAACAATTTATATATAAAAAAACAAAAGAGAGTTGAGAAAAACTCGCCAGTCCAATAATCATGTATGACTCCGTTTTCAACATAATAAAAACAAATACGAAACTGTTAAAATTAATCCAAAACATATCTTGCAAAATATTAAAATATAATTGTATTTTATGTGAATTAAATATAGTAACTTATTAGATTTACTGTTGCCATATTGAAATTTGAAAAAAGACGCGCATGAATTGTCAGGCTAACCCAATCTTTACGGCTTAGCCCACTCATATCACATGGAGATATACAGAGCCTCGTCACGAACCATCTTCTGAGTTTACGTTCGTGAATCGTGCTCTCTTCTTACTTGAATATTTACTTGTGTAGGTGTCGAGATCCACATTTCTTTCAAAAGCCTCCTGAGAATGTCTTGGATTACTTTCATGTGGGTAGACTAGGGCGGTATCTCATCCTTATTATAGGGTCAGATGAACTAAGACTGAATTTTCCAAACCTTTGAAAGTAGAGACCATCTAAGGGAAACCAATCTGCCGTCAAAGGGCTATACATTGAAAAGAGACTGTATTTTCTCAGCAATAAAATAGCCTATATGTATTCAGTATACTTATCGTATAATATTAGAATATCAGGCAACTTTAAGGAGGTACAGTATATATACAACTTTCGCAATTATAAATTTAGTAAAATTCAGAATTTAATTTCTGCTTCTCCTGAATTAATAACGGACTGAAATTTTATAAAGTGATTAGAGCCAATATGAATATGAATATTTATTTTCAACAGCTGTTACGTCTATCTACATGTAGTGACGGCCCTCACATTTCAGTATACGGTGCTATAATCATATTTATTTACAGTTTGCATTACTTCATTTTAACACTTAATTTGTATTTCTCTTATTACATTTATATCTTCTTTCCGTATAGTTCCTCAACTTTAACCCTTACTACTATCTCAGATTCTATACTCGAACCACTTAACATCTAAATCATACATGCACAAACAGCGCTCAACGAGCGCGCGCGCTCTTTGGGTGCGGGAGAGCCGTGTTTACCGCTCGCCTAAACGGGGAGAAAGATACGTCAGAATGGCATAGACTTGCTATAGGTAGAGAAGAGGGAAACGACCTATCTAGTGGAGTGCAGTGTGTAGGTCTATTCTCAGTAACTGTTTCACGTTGTTTACCTACTGCTACAGTACAGTATGGAGGAATCTAAAAGACGGAACGTAACATTTAACATTTAACGATTTACAGCTCGAACTTATTGATCTTCAATGTGACCTAAGGGCTAACGATCGTTTGAATAATTCTGCTAGTCTGGTTGAGTTTTACAAGACTAAACATTAGCAATAATATCCACAACTACACAGGCTGGCTGTGAAAATGATTGCTGTGTTTAGCTCTACATTTATATTTGTGAGCAACTGTTTGCTATAATCAACTTTAATAAACGCAGACATCGAACATCTGTAACTGATGTTTCATTACGATCAGTAGGCTACTGTTCCTTTCAGCTGCCAAAAGCATAAAACCTCGTTTTGATGTACGTACTGATAAATAAAAATATAACAAAATTATATTGTACATTTAAGTGGCTATAGAATTTCTATTATTTCTGTAAAATAAATATTTATTTATTAATTAATAATAATAGTTCAAGATAGTTTTGCAAACACTGAACGGGAATTCATTTCATAAACACTCGTAATAGTACTTCCTTTTGTGTATATTTTGTACGAGATCACCCCTTCTTCCAGTCCACCCTTATACAGAGCGCAGCTAATATCTGCATTCCGCTCATGAGCTGTGAGCCAGCTTGGAGAGCGCAAATCTTGTGCAGGTCTGATCTAAACCTTATCTACACTACTCTCTAATCTTTGTTCGAATATATTTTATACATTCTACTTTATTGCAATTTGTCTACTACTTTCTATTACTCCTATTCAGTATCTAGATACTAATCTTCCTATTGTCACTATTTCTCTTAGCAACCACTTTTATTACATTCTCCATCCTAAGCTATTATCTATTATTATTGATTTTTTTATTTCCCCCGTTCTTTTTATATTTAATCCTTGTCCACTATAATTCCTTCCTTGCTTACTATTATATTTTATCTACTTTAGTACTTTGTTTACATATCCGTCTCACTACACTAACTTTCTTCCCTCCTTGTCAACGTCTCTGTGTTCATTCTATCATCTTTTTCACCCCTGACTTGTTTGTACTCACTTTTTCTCGCTTTCTTTCATCACTACTCCTACAGCCCTTAGTATTCTGTTGTCAGTATTTTCACTCTCTTTCATTGCCGCATCACCAGCACTTAGTATTCTGCTCTCAATATCCCTAATATTCACTTCTAGATCATTCTCCTACTTTTTCCACCTTTGGTTTCTTCCCTGCGTCTTCCCCTTTTCACTTATATATTTATCTCCTCATTCTCACTCATTGACTCTTCCCTCAGATTTTCATTCGTATATTTTTTGTCACCCCTGTGCCCACATTCGTCACTTTTTTGTCTATGACTTTTCTATCACTTTTGTCCCTTTTAACTTGTTTGCACTAACTTTTCCTTACTCTCTTTCATCGCTAGTATTCTGCTTTCAAAATTCTTCACGCTGACTTCCATTTCTCTCTTAAAACCACTCAGTATTCTGCAATTAGAGCCTATATAATATTCTAGATTTATAGACAATTTTTATAATAAAAAAGGGTTATTAAAAGTGATTTTATTTCTAAGTTGGGGTGTAGGGGAAATTGTTTTCTCTTATCTCTTGTACAATTCTGAATATTTTGTGACATCTTCTTCTCAGTTTTATTCAGTGTGTTAATAAATCCTACTATTACCAGTTAAATAGTCCTCGTGGGGGAAGAAATTTTCTCATGAAATTTCGGCCAGTGTATGGGACCGGCGCCCACACAGCATCGTGATGCACTTGGGGAGCTACGATAGGTAGCGAAATCCGGTTGCGAATGCCAGCTATAACGGCTGGGGGGATCATCGTGCTAACCACACGATACCTCCATTCTGGTTGGATGATCGTCCACCTCTGCTTCGGCATGTGGGCGTGAGGCCAGCAGCCGGCTGGTCAGTATAGGCCCTTCATGGGCCGTAGCGCTACGGATTGTTATTATCAGTTAAATATAACTTTTTGGGGGAATTTTTACACGTGCGTTTTTTTAAATATTAATTATTTGCTCCTCATGTTAGAAAATTCGGGCGCCCCTGATATAGTGTATGAACAACTAATTTTATCTCCGTAGGCCCTGGAACAGAAGACAGTCCCTAATTATTACTTTGTTGTTTCCATTAACATTAATTTTTAGGTAATTGTCATTGTTTCAATGTAACCCATATTGATTATGTAAATTGTATTCTTCCGTTAATTTTGTGATTGTATTCATATGTATTAAATTTTATTTTCTTAATTTAATAGGCTTTATGTATTTACCTGTATGTGCTTTCATCCTAGTTGAGTGGAAGAGAAGGCCTGATGGTCTGAACTCTGCCAGGGAAAATAAACCTGTTATTATTATTATTATTATTATTATTATTATTATTATTATTATTATTATTACTATTAGGAAAATAATATAATGATAAACTCTGTTTCTGTTTTTTCCACATCGAAGTCAGCCTCCAGCTTCTTAATAAATACAGACACTTGAAATAAAGCACGAACTTTTGTAGCTCGGTAGCTTGTCAGAAAGTTCACAGCCAACTGGCAATATTACATTTCCAAACTTTAACAGTGCTAAAAATATACGTTCTTATGGAAAGCTTCCCGACGAGTGTTCAATAATCAATTTGTAGACAGCTCGAGGACTTATTGAAAGCAGCAAGCAGTGTTATGAAATTTCGGTCTTCAGAGAGAGAACCCTTACGTCAAGTTGACCTGGGCGTGTTAATGTTCGTTTTATGTCAGTGGTTTTCAAATTGTGGACCGTGATCATTTCACAAAATCTAAAATATTTAGTGTTAATATAATTTTAGCCTAATTATTATATTTAACAGCTCTATACCATAAGTTATTTTGAGTCGATCAAATTGATTATATGGAGACGATACTTGGCGAGATGAGGCCGATCTAAAATTAATAAATTTAAAGGAAATCAATGTAAAACTAATAATAAATATTCTCGTGAATGTCCCAAACAACAAGAGTCCTTTTGATTACCTCATATTCGCCTTATAGTGGGGGAAACCTAAAAAAGGAATTATTATTATTATTATTATTATTATTATTATTATTATTATTATTATTATTATTATTACTATTATTTTATTATTATTATTATTATTATTATTATTATTATTATTATTATTACTAATGAATATGGAGATGGTAATGGAAGAGAAATTGCGCAGAGTCTTGGTTGGATGACAATGGAAGAAGAATCAATCAATCTTCTTAATGTATCCAGCTGTTTGCTGACAACATAAAGTCCACTATAGTCCACATAAATTTAAAGGAAATAATGTAGAACTGATAATAAATATTCTCGTGAATGTCCCAAACAACAAGAATCCTTTTGATTACCTCACATTCGCCTTATAGTGGGGGAAACCTAAAAAAGGAATTATTATTATTATTATTATTACTATTATTTTATTATTATTATTATTATTATTATTATTATTATTATTATTACTAATGAAGATGGAGATGGTAATGGAAGAGAATTTGCGCAGAGTCTTGGTTGGATGACAATGGAAGAAGAATCAATCAATCTTCTTAATGTATCCAGCTGTTTGCTGACAACATAAAGTCCACTATAGTCCACATAAATTTAAAGGAAATAATGTAGAACTGATAATAAATATTCTCGTGAATGTCCCGAACAACAAGAATCCTTTTGATTACCTCACATTCGCCTTATAGTATGGGAAACCTAAAAAAGGAACTATTATCATTATTATTATTGTTGTTAATATTATTATTGTTATTATTTTATTATTATTATTATTATTATTATTATTATTATTATTATTATTATTATTATTATTATTATTATTAATATTAATGTAGAAGGAGATGGTAATGGGAGAGAAATTGCGGAGAGTCTTGGTGGGATGACAAGGGAAGAAGAATCAATCAATCTTCTTAATGTAGCCAGCTGTTTGCTGACAACATAAAGTCCACTATAGTCCACCGTAGTCTATTCAGTTTATGCTTTTGCTTCAGTGAAGTCTCATTTTACAAACCTATGGATGAACAATTGGTTCTCTTCTGACAAAGGAAAAATTTTACAGTCTGTACAAAAGGGAAGAAGAAATCACCCAGACAAAAAGCCATCTTGACAAATACTTCTTCGTCATCGCCGAGATTTGAATTCAGGTCGTCGTAAGCCAGCGCTCTGTCAACTGACAAGCAAACATTCTCATGAGGACAGATAACAAAGTTATTTTTTTTCCACCATGTCAATAATGTCAAAATAAGTGCTTATACAAATTTTGGCCACTCGATCGCAATTACGAGGGCCCTCCAGAAAGTAAGTTTTCCTGGCGTCGTTTACAGAAAGAAAACACAATTTCATGGAAGATTTATTGGAACAGAGCAATTTTGTTGAAGTATTTTTCAACATTTTCTCCACTAGAAATGAGACATTTCTCATACCGTGGGATCAACAGATAGGTGCAGACGGTTATCACTAGGCCTGTGACATTGGAGCATGTGTACAGTGAAAGAAAGCCAACTCGCTACAGGATATAGCTACACAGAGTACGCTGCACCGTTCTGTCTTGTACAGTACAGTCTGCAGAAGAGAATAATACACACATCCCTCTGAATGGCTCTGACCTCCTCTGCTGTTCGGGCGAGACAAGTGATGTATACCATCTTTCTGTATGTTTTTTTCAACGTAGTTACTGCCTTTAACATATTGGATGCTGCATCGGTAACAATCAGTTCTCTTAAAACCACCAACACACCAACACCAGCACACACAAATAACATCTTCATTTCAATAAACCTGATGACACGTAATAGGATGTCACCAAATTAGCGTAGTCACTGTCGTCAAATAACATCCATTTCAAAAGCCAACGACCTCTTTAATGAATGACTAAAATTCAGTACGAAATCTTCGTACATTCCACTACATTCATACTCAACGAGCAAATATCTCAACAAATCTAATTACACCTAATAGCAATTCCTTAACATAAATAACATTAGTTTATTAATGAACGTTTTTTAATGAAACAATTACAAAACACACGAACATCAGCTACGCAAACTATCTTGTAACTTACGACAATTCTCAGCTATGATTACTCTAAAACATTTTATTACCATCATTATAAATTTTAAATTTTAACATCATTGATCAATTTTAATCATTGTATATTTAATTGTAACATGAGCTATATGTAAAATGTTCGTCCAGTTTAATTTTAAAATCCAAAGACCATCTCAATATTCATCCTGTATTATGTCATAATTTACATAAAGCTCATGAATTTTATGTATCACATATATTGTTCTCTACTCCATGTCATTTGCATAATTTACTATTATAGGTCCAGATTACATGTTTTTTGTTATATCTGAAGATGCCCTAAACGGCGAAAACGTTCATATGTTGTTATTAAATAGCAAATAAACATTTGCAAGTTGATATGTCTTAAGATTGAAATTTATTATATACTTATTTAATAATTTACCAGGCATATTGATATATAAAATGAATTGTAAATTACTTTGTCATGCTCTATACCTGATGGCCATAATAATTGCACTGCATGTTGAAAAACATCACATATTGTAGAATTGTTCATAGCATTTACCACAACACACGACGGTAGGTATGATGCGGCAAGGCCTTCCGGATCCAGAGCCCCCAACAATCACATTAACTACATGCCGCCCAACAGCATCCGTCGTTTCATGAATTGACACCATATGTGTTGGTTTCTTAGTGTAAAAACATGTTGGAGTTGTTCATCTCGCCTCTCCGAGTAGCGCACCTCGCCATTCACTCGCCGTGCATCTCGCATCTCTCCCCAGCAGAACATAGTGAAGCAATTCACCTCGCCATGATTCTCGCCGTTACGCGGACAATGAGTACAGATGTGAGATTCTCCATGAACACAACGTGGTAAATACTAATAAATTTATTGGTCGTACCTATTAGTACTTAAAAATGTTTACAAATTCTGACAGTGATGGCGATTTATCTACGAGTACTGCAATGAAGTGGTGGTTACTTTCCAACAGAAGAAGAAAACACAGCGTGCATCCAATCAATAAGGAACGCACTAAACTTGGTGAATTCTGTAAATTATATCAGCAGCTTGAGGCATTTCCAGATAGATTTTACGAATATTTAAGAATGTCTCAGTCAACGTTCAATTACATCTTGATGCTAATAGAACCTAAAATCCAAAAAGTGTACACGAACATACATAAACAACCAATCAGTGCTGAAGAGAGATTGGTAGGGACTCTCAGGTAGTTAATTATTAGACAGTATATAGTAATGTACTATTATCAAAATTTATTACTTATTATTAGCAAAAGATGGGAGGATAATATTAAAATGGATTTGAGGGAGGTGGGATATGATGATATAGACTGGATTAATCTTGCACAGGATAGGGACCGATGGCGGGCTTATATGAGGGCGGCAATGAACCTTCGGGTTCCTTAAAAGCCATTTGTAAGTAAGTAAGTAAGTAAGTATTATTAGCAAAAATCTTTCACTGTCAATCACAATAAGAAACACATATGCTTTCAAAATATTGTACAAAAGTTTGACGTCGGTATAAACACTTTTTTGTTCTGAGAACGAAATGAATAATAATAATAATAATAATAATAATAATAATAATAATAATGATAATGGCTTTGAAAATGAACATACTGTAATATAATAAGCAATTAAGAACTGCAAGATTAAAAAAAAAAAAATAAGAAAAGAAACTGCCCAACAAATTAACAGAAAATGAACTAATTACTGCCACTGAAAGTCTTTATTTATCTCATTTACATTAACAGTTGTCAAGTTTTGGTACGACTTATTTCCTTCCAATCTTATGCCTTGAGAGGACGGATGGAGAGAATCATGACGTTCCGTTGCGACAACCGACCAATCAAAACGCTAGTTTCAGGCAGCTGCATCTTGAAAATCAAACCAGTTTGAGTCCCGCTGAACGGCGAGATGTGCGGCGATATGCGTGGCTAGATGAACTACTCCAGCATGTTTTTACCCATTATATATCGTTGGTTTATTTCCTAATCGCCACACGGCGATATTGGTTTGTTTCGTGGGCGATATGCGTGGCTAGATGAACTACTCCAGCATGTTTTTACCCATTATATATCGTTGGTTTGTTTCTAATCGCCACTACTCCAGATGAACATGCATTTTTACCCATTATATATCGTTGGTTTGTTTCCTAATCGCCTTACGGCGATATGCATGATGCTAGATGAACTACTCCAGCATGTTTTTACCCATTATATATCGTTGGTTTGTTTCCTAATCGCCACACGGCGATATGCGTGGCTAGATGAACTACTCCAGCATGTTTTTACCCATTATATATCGTTGGTTTGTTTCCTAATCGCCACACGGCGATATGCGTGGCTAGATGAACTACTCCAGCATGTTTTTACCCATTATATATCGTTGGTTTGTTTCCTAATCGCCTTACGGCGATATGCGTGGCTAGATGAACTACTCCAGATGAACTAATCGCTCCAGCATGTTTTTACCCATTATATATCGTTGGTTTGTTTCCTAATCGCCACACGGCGATATGCGTGGCTAGATGAACTACTCCAGCATGTTTTTACCCATTATATATCGTTGGTTTGTTTCCTAATCGCCACACGGCGATATGCGTGGCTAGATGAACTACTCCAGCATGTTTTTACCCATTATATATCGTTGGTTTGTTTCAATCGCCACACGGCGATATGCATGGCTAGATGAACTACTCCAGCATGTTTTTACCCATTATATATCGTTGGTTTGTTTCCTAATCGCCACACGGCGATTACTCCAGCATGTTTTTACCCATTATATATATTGGTTTGTTTCAATCGCCACACGGCGATATGCGTGGCTAGATGAACTACTCCAGCATGTTTTTACCCATTATATATCGTTGGTTTGTTTCCTAATCGCCACACGGCGATATGCGTGGCTAGATGAACTACTCCAGCATGTTTTTACCCATTATCGCCATATCGTTTTTACTCATTATATATCGTTGGTTTGTTTCCTAATCGCCACACGGCGATATGCGTGGCTAGATGAACTACTCCAGCATGTTTTTACCCATTATATATCGTTGGTTTGTTTCCTAATCGCCACGGCGATATGCGTGGCTAGATGAACTACTCCAGCATGTTTTTACCCATTATATATCGTTGGTTTGTTTCCTAATCGCCACACGGCGATATGCGTGGCGAGATGAACTACTCCAGCATGTTTTTACCCATTATATATCGTTGGTTTGTTTCCTAATCGCCACACGGCGATATGCGTGGCGAGATGAACTACTCCAGCATGTTTTTACCCATTATATATCGTTGGTTTGTTTCCTAATCGCCACACGGCGATATGCGTGGCGAGATGAACTACTCCAGCATGTTTTTACCCATTATATATCGTTGGTTTGTTTCCTAATCGCCACACGGCGATATGCGTGGCTAGATGAACTACTCCAGCATGTTTTTACCATTATATATCGTTGGTTTGTTTCCTAATCGCCACACGGCGATATGCGTGGCGAGATGAACTACTCCAGCATGTTTTTACCCATTATATATCGTTGGTTTGTTTCCTAATCGCCTTACGGCGATATGCGTGGCTAGATGAACTACTCCAGCATGTTTTTACCCATTATATATCGTTGGTTTGTTTCCTAATCGCCACACGGCGATATGCGTGGCGAGATGAACTACTCCAGCATGTTTTTACCCATTATATATCGTTGGTTTGTTTCCTAATCGCCTTACGGCGATATGCGTGGCTAGATGAACTACTCCAGCATGTTTTTACCCATTATATATCGTTGGTTTGTTTCCTAATCGCCTTACGGCGATATGCATGGCTAGATGAACTACTCCAGCATGTTTTTACCCATTATATATCGTTGGTTTGTTTCCTAATCGCCTTACGGCGATATGCATGGCTAGATGAACTACTCCAGCATGTTTTTACCCATTATATATCGTTGGTTTGTTTCCTAATCGCCACACGGCGATATGCGTGGCTAGATGAACTACTCCAGCATGTTTTTACCCATTATATATCGTTGGTTTGTTTCCTAATCGCCACACGGCGATATGCGTGGCTAGATGAACTACTCCAGCATGTTTTTACCCATTATATATCGTTGGTTTGTTTCCTAATCGCCACACGGCGATGTGCGTGGCGAGATGAACTACTCCAGCATGTTTTTACCCATTATATATCGTTGGTTTGTTTCCTAATCGCCACACGGCGATATGCGTGGCGAGATGAACAACTCCAACATGTTTTTACCCATTATATATCGTTGGTTTGTTTCCTAATCGCCACACGGCTATATGCGTGGCGAGATGAACTACTCCAGCATGTTTTTACCCATTATATATCGTTGGTTTGTTTCCTAATCGCCATACGGCGAGATGCGTGGCGAGATGAACAACTCCAACATGTTTTTACCCTTAGTTTACATCTGAACTCAGTAATGCATGTATTGTAAATTTTCTCGACATAATACTTCAATAACGTAGTCTGATGTGGAATTTCTCTTCTAGTGTATTTCTGTAAAAACTCGCGGAACGCCGTATTTGCTAGTTTGTTAAATGGTATGTCGGCAGGTATAAATGCCTTGCACATGTCTTCATAAAATGTTGAATTTGATATAGGGTTCTTCTGCATATTTCCTTGTTCCGCCGTTTATGTTTCATTGTACTTACGTGCATATGAACATCATATTCTTTGTTTTTAGTACACACGTAATGCTGATATTCCAAAGTTTACAATACAGATTGTTAATTAGAATGCAAAATACATCTCCACCATACTGTGAAACTAAAATATTCTAGTTTCCAAGACGTGTTTCTTTCGTTCTGAGCCATACTGCACTTCACAACAGTTTGTATTATACTTGAATGAACTGAACCGCGGCGGTTGTGTCGTCTCCGTACACACATACACTTGCGTACTCTGTGTATATCCTGTAGTGAATTGGCTTCCTTCGCTGTAAACATGCTCCAATGTCACAGGTCTAGTCATCAGACGCTGTTTCCGATCCCAGGCGGCAGACTTCTACGACACAGGAATAGAAAAGTTGATATCATGGCATGACAGATGTCTCATTTCCGGTGGATAATATGTTGAAAAATAGTTCAACAATATCTGTATCTGCTGCAATAAATCTTTCCATGAAATTGTGTTTTCTTTCTGTAAACGGCGCCAGGGAAACTTACTTCCTTGGGGCCCTAGAAATTGCACTCGAGTGGCCAAAATTTGTATAATCACTTATTTTGACATTATTTACATCGCGGAAGAAAAAAATTAGCTTTTTTATCTGCCCCCATGGGAATGTTTACTTGTGAGCTTCCGAAGCCAGGAGAATTTGACGAATTTCCGAATGCGAGGAAGACAGACAGATTCATCGATTATTTGAAGAGAGAGGATGCGAACACGCAAAAATGACGGAGAAATTTCTTCAGAAATAGAAGTCAGAAAGCCTTAACGAAAGGTTGGATGTTTGAGAGAAGTGTAATGCACTTCCTGTTCTCCTCTTCTCTTCAAAGCATTGCATGCCGCCTCATCATAACTAAACCCTTTTGTGGACTCCCTTACGTGACTTACATCGAGGTCTGCCCACCCCCAACACTGTGCTCTCTCGCGAGATCTCGTGAGATCATCGGCCCCGTTGCTATCAAGATCAGTCAAAACAAGAGACATCATTTTTTCTCAGTTCGCGTATTTAAAAAAGAATTTCTCTCTGTAATCAAACCTCAAGTAACGTTCAGGATTACAAGCTCGGATCAATCTTCCGTACATCAATCAGTGTTCTTCTAACAGTGATGTGTACATCAGTTGTGGTCTTCCGTTTATAAATTGCACAAAAAAGTAGACTGTATTATACATTTATACTCTAAGGCAGTCCAAAAGCAATATCGGAGCTACAATTTTTGGAAAATTAATCTACTTCACAAGATTTTAAGCGTTTCATATAGCAAACCGAATAAAGACTGGAAATTTTAAAACACAATGGCATCCCTTTAAATCATTCAAGAACAATTAAAAGCTTATATTTTAATACTTAGTGGGTTAGATGATAGTCAGTGATGTATGTAATGGAAGAGAAAAGGAATGGCCAACCTACCCCATTTTCTTCTTTCTTAGTTGCCTCATGAGTAATGCCTTGTTGGTGTCACTTATGAGGTTCATACCTGTCTTCGGAGAGTTGACTAAATAACAACAATCGAAATAAAAGTAAATGCTGATTGATCACGGATAACAGAAGAACGCAGAAAGGCATCACAAGGCACCAGACAAGGGTGTCCGCTATCGTTCATTTTATTCTAGTTATGTATAGACGAGGCCATAAGAGAATGGCGTATTAGTGAATATTAAATAATAATTTATTTATTTAATCTGGCAGAGCTAAGGCCAGTAGGCCTTCTCTTCCGCCCAGCCAGACTCTAATTCTAATTAAATACATTTGCTTACATAGTTATTACATTAATATCTAGATCATAAAACAACATGAAAGTAAATGATGAAAATTGGATAACTAATGTTAGTGTGACAATAATAAACACTGGTAAGAAATAGTTATAATAATAATGATAATAATAATAACAATAATAATAATAATAATGGTAATTACAATAGTAATAATAATAATAATAATAATGAGATAATTTATATATTTATCTGTGATATATATAACCATTAAACACTGAGAAACCTGAAACAGCTATTATTGTTGACAATAATTGTTAGAAAAATATCTCGTTAACCTATTCTTAAATTGATTTGATGTCTGACAGTCCCTGACATTACTCGGTAGGGAATTCCAAAGTCGAGGAACAGCCACAGTGAAAGAAGTTGAATATGAGGATGTTCGGTGGGAGGGAATGGATAATATTGAGGAGTGTTGTGATCGTGTGTCTAGGTTATGATGGGTGGATAAATTTTGAAAACGAGACGCAAGATAGACAGGAGTGGAGAAATGTAGTATGTGAAAGAGAAGGGGAAGACAGTGGATTTTCCTACGATCTTCTAGACGGAGCCAGGACAACATTTCGAGGGATGGTGTTACGTGATCAGCCCCGCGAATATTGCAGACGAAACGGACGCACATATTATGAACACGTTGTAGTCTCTGCGCCGAAGTAACGCTTAGGTCAGTAAGCAGAATATCAATAGGATCCTTTTTGTGGGTGGTCAAGTTCAAAGTATAGTAGAAGATATCCAAATAGAGGAAATGTTACAAATATGGAATACCGTTTTTTTTTTGGAACCTATATGTTTTGAATACTGTATGTCCCTTTGAATCGTACACCGGACTTAGAAGTTCCTAAGATGTTATGGAGGAAAAAAATCTAACATATATTCTTCATAAAAATAGACGTACAAATATGCAATACTATTAAAAACTTACAAGATTAACAAAATTTCAAAGTCAAAATGGCCTCTACTAAGGAAAACACAAAATAAACATTCAACATCTTCATTAGGTGTTTTCCCAAACGTAATACTGAATCCAGATGAATAGTTTCTCACGTCTTTCCTCGAACTTGTTTTATGACTTCTTGCATCACCTTATCATTCCACTGTTTTCTAAATTTGTTGGAAAATGAGATTTTCCCTCCTCCTACAGGTGTCAACACTTGTAACGTAATAGGAAAGCAGGGTATAAAGATGGAATACTAATAATACTAGTATTTCATATTTGTGACACACTGATGTTGTAAGTCATAACTTGAAAACATATCATAATTTAAAATCGAAATCAATTAAACATACATTGCTGTAAACGTAGATTATTTCTCTTTAAGAATATATAAAATTAATATTTCTAACATTGAGGAATAATGTATAGGGTAAACTGGGGTCTGTTGGACAGTCGGGCATGGCTACTTCCGTCATTGACTTCTAGCAGAATGTGGTGCCCACAAGTGGCGAGGTAACACGTTAAAGTACAGAGTGTCCAACATTCCCGACTGTCCAACAGACCCTAGTTGACCCTATTCAAAAAAGAAGTTCCCTCCAAAATTTTCAATTTCTCGAAAACGCAATAATGATAAACGTTTCAACAGATCAGCGTCTATCTGCAAACTAACACATTCGCGCGAAAGACATTATCAGTGCGTAGTAATCTGGAAGGCTTCCGCTAGAATACAACACGTCTCAGATCGTATATCACACTATTTCATATTTTTAGCCCTATTCCATATTTTTGTGAAACTTCCTCTGTATGAAAAGAATTGGCTAAGTCGCCTACAAAAAAATTAAATAAATTCATTTACCGATGTAAGCATTCCATTACCAACCTAACAACCGCCGAGATAGAAGATGACTATACAACAATGGCGTAATCAAGAGGATTTTTACCCCTAAGAATAGACTCTAATGAACCTAAACCTAAACTGATTATGATGTTAATAATATTGTAACTAGAGCCCGGATGTTTAGGCATTTATAACAGTTAAAATATGTAGGCAAAAAAGACAAAACATAAAAAGAGGCACAATAATCTTTGAAAAAACGCATTATAAATTTGAAAAAGCATAATACATTTTAGCAGTAAATTTAAATCGTATGAACATAACTCACATATTTACTTCGTAGGTGACATATGTTCACTTATAAAATACTTTTTTTTTTTTTTCGTGATTAACTGTATTTTCACAAACCTTACATAACAAAACTGTTCCATCGATTGAAAACACATGGGCACCAAATTCACTAAGTAAGCATGTAGTTTACTTTTCAATGGTTTACTGAATTGAGGTATTCTAGCTAACCGATCTTATACCCTCTGTCACCCGACAATAACTGTGCGTTCTTCACTCAAATTTCTTTCTCCTGCATTAATAAAGACGTGTAGCACAAAATTGTAACAGTAAGATTTGAAAATATGAAAGCAAACAATTGGAAATGCTGTGTGACAACTTCTATGAGAACGAGCTTAATATTTAAAATTATAAAGCTGATTGTTGGTATCGTGAAGACATGACAGTATTTTGTAACTGTGGATTGTCGATCATTTATCATATTACACCAATAGTATTAAAGCACGATTATTAGCAGATTAAGCACCGAAATAAATTATTTTATTTACTATTGTTAGTAAAGTTAGTCATTGTTTCAAATATTTAATTTCATACATATTACATTACAATTAAATAGAAAAAAAAACAAATATCATCATCATCATCATCATATTCCAGGCACGAAATTAGGCCATTGTTGACCTCTTTCGGTTCCAGCTATACAGGATCCAATAGACGTTTCTGTGGACGTACAGGTCGTGGTCGTCCTTGAGGGTAGTATTTTAGCATTTCTTGGGGTGTCCGGCCAACAAATAAACAAGAAATATTGCTTTAAAATGACAAAAAAGGCATTTATTAATAAGAAACACCTCAAAAAGGCAAACTAGGCAAGATAAAAATTGGCCCTATCACTTTGATTTACTCCAAATCACATTTATATCTATGCAAATAATGATTTACTTCCACCCAGTAAAAAGGCATTTTACCAAATATCCGGGCTGTAAGTATAATAATCAGAATTTTTCTTTCAATGTGTCTCAGCGTTACGTTCTCATCACTTATTCTTCCTTCTACTACACACACTGTTTTAGATAAGGTAATTGTCAGGCCCCATTTGGTGTTATCTTCATATAGTTTATTTAGCGCGTCACATATTATATTTTTCAACTATTCAGGTTTTATTTCACATTGAAATGTATGATTATGCTACTTTCGGTAATCTACCTAATATCCTATGAAGCGATTCAATACATTTTCATTATACTCTCTTAATTGATAATTAAATATTTTAATATCTCTATTGTTTCGATACAAATGATACAACTCATTAAATTAGAATATTATGCAAGTATACAAATTAAAATCCACTATATTATAAATCACAAATACGATTTTCATTCCCTTTGTTAAAATCTTTTATTCTCTCGACAGGTGGACGTCCTTGAGTGCTTTGTGTTGAATATGATATTACATGCGAGTCTCTTTGTCTCTT
Source organism: Periplaneta americana (assembly GCA_025594305.2). NCBI lineage: Eukaryota > Metazoa > Arthropoda > Insecta > Blattodea > Blattidae > Periplaneta > Periplaneta americana. Next base: position 34,866,172 of record JAJSOF020000033.1, on the reverse strand, counting down.
GTAAATTACCTCACTGCACTTTAACAGACGTTTCTAGTTCTCTCTTCCTTAACAATTAATTTCGCTAATGGAATACTATTTATGTCTCTGTCATTGTCGGCATCTCACACAAAAGCGAAATCCAAAATCCTCACAAATACTGGGAGATACGTAAAGGTAAAGCGGCCATACCATGGGTTCTCTTACGAAATAGGCGATAGTCTGGCGGGGCTAACTGTGGAAATTTGGGAGATTACCATTTGAATAAAGGAAAGCGAAATTCTCGTCAGCGGAACTCTCGTCATTGTACCACCTGGTCATTGCAATTTTGTCACCCGGAGTTTTGGCCACTTCGGCTTATTGGTCATCCGATATTTTGGTCACCAGTATACATTTTGTCAAAAATAATAATTTATTTTGACAAGTAAAATATCCATAAGTACACTGTATAAAATGTTACGTGTTTAATGTTTCAAAATTGCCACATTGCATAAAATGTTACTTACTTACTTATTTACTTACTTACTTACTTACTTACTTACTGTCTTTTAAGGAACCCGGAGGTTCATTGCCACCCTCACATAAGCCCTCCATCGGTCCCTATCCTGAGCAAGATTAATCCAGTCCCTGCCATCATATCCCACCTCCCTCAAATCCATTTTAATATTATCCTCCCATCTACGTCTTGTCCTCCCCAAAGGTCCCATTCCCTCCGCCCTCCCAACTAACACTCTATATGTATTTCTGGATTCGCCCATACGTGTTACATGCCCTGCCCATCTCAAACGTCTGGATTTAATGATCCTAATTATGTCAGATGAAGAATACAATGCGTGCAGTTCTGTGTTGTGTAACTTTCTCCATTCTCCTGTAACTTTTACCTCTTAGCCCCAGATATTTTCCTAAGAACCTTATTCTCAAACACCCTTAATCTCTGTTCCTCTCTCAAATTGAGACTCCAAGTTGCACAATCATACAGAACAACCGGTAGGCCTAATATAACTGTTTTATAAATTCTAACTTTCAGATTTTTTGACAGCAGACTGGAAGATAAAAGTTCCTCGACCGAATAATATGTATTTCCCATATTTATTCTGCGTTTAATTTCCTCCGAGTGTCATTTATATTTGTTACTGTTGCTCCAAGATATTTAAATTTTTCCACCTGTTCGAAAGATAAATCTTCAATTTTTATATTTTCATTTCGTACAATATTCTGGTCACGAGACATAATCATATACTTTGTCTTTTCGGGATTTACTTCCAAACCTATCGCTTTACTTGTATCTATAGGTACACTGTAAAATGTTACGTGTTTAATGTTTCAAAATTGCCACACTACATAAAATGTTACGTGATTTATATTTCAAAATTGACACTCAAATTGTGTCCGATGGCTCTGAAGTACTTAAGAACATCACCATCTTCTTTATAATCAAGGTACTGTCCTCCGATCCTACTAATCCTTCTGTCTAAATCCTCCACTTTCTTCCTTTTACGAGATGGGAAGTGACCTCCTTCTACTAGTTCGGTATGTTCGTGAATCCTTCCAGCTTAACTTCGCAATAATCCTAGGAAATGATATAACGACGGATAAGACTTTCACCCGATATTTTGGTCACCAGTACACATTTTCTTAAAAATTATTGTTAAATAACTCATTTTGTTTTTTATGTAACTTATTGTTAAAATAACGTTCTATGTTATTAATTTATTAATGTTGCTAAGTTTTGTTAATTAATAAAGAGTATTGTATCTAATTCGTACTGTCTAAGAAACATTACATAGTGTTGGGAATCTCTTCACAAAATTTTACGGCCCAAATGTTAGTCTAAATGGGTATATTAATAATGAAGAAGAGCCATAGACTAGTTCTAGAAGAAAAATTGGAGAGGGAATTCGACTAGATAATAATGTAAAAATGATTTTGTTGTTGTGGTTGTTTTTGTTGTTGTTGTTCTTGTGGTTCACAAGAGGTAAACAAATAATTAATCATATGCAATGCCTATTCAAATTTTACGACTTGTTATCCGCAGTAATTTTCAATAACGAAAGAACATTTTCTCAGAAAATATTTGAGATAAAGTAATGAAATTTTGCACACTTTTTTATTAATGCATAATGCAAAGTTCTATGCAGAAAATTTATTTTTCTGGGAATATTTTAAATAACTTTACTATGACAAAGCAATTATATATATTTTTTAATACAACTACATTTTTAATTTATTTGAAAAAAAAAAACAATTGAAATTTTAAAATTATGTCTGCAGGGATTTGTTACATACGGTGTAGAGAAAATGGGTAGAAACTTTTAGAGCCCTATCTTTAATAGATCATAGAAAATATGTCTTATACATTATTTTGTGACATCAGGTTAGGTTAGGTGGGTTCTTAATTAGGCTTCATGCCATGTTAAGGTATTGTAATTAAATATCATAATAGAGTCAGTCATTTTAAATACCTATACCAAATTTCAGATAGATAGCTAAAACATTGTGGGCTCAGTGATTAATACATATAACAGTATACTTCAGCCTACGTCTCTGCTTAAAAATACTCACTATATAATCAGTTAAATGTTTTATCATCGAATGTGGATTCATAATCAAACAACATGCTCTTGCAAGCTACATATCTGTACTCCATTTTGTTGTTTAACTTATTTTTTATTTCAGAATGTCAAAATATTGTAAATTTGCGGGAACATTTTGTAGCATTTCCGGGGTGACTTTAGCACAGGCTTCAATGATGCGGTTGTTTAAATGCCCCACATTCTCAATTTTATCTTCATATATCAAGCTCTTTATTTAACCCCAAAAGAAAAAACCAAGGGTTGTTAAATCTGGAGACCTGGCCGGCCATTCTACTAGTCCACGCCACCAATTCAATGTCCAGGAAACTGTTCGTCCAGTCTGCTGCGACATTTCTGTGGCTTAACCCACCAGTATGAAGAATTATATAAATTCTTTTCTCTTTCGATAATGCCATCACGAAAGTCAAGAAATTTGTTATAGGAAAGCTTCAAATAATCACAACAATGCATTGAAACTGTAACAGGTTAACCAGACAGTAAAGCAGGAAAAGTTAATTACCAGAATTGCATAAAAATACCTTTTCCAAAGCCTCCTTTGTACTGTACCATGTTACAAAATATCTGTAGATGCAGTAACTAATGTTTGTGTCATTATGGCAGTTATCTTTAAATAACTTGAAAACAATTAAAGATATCTAAAAAAAGATTGCTTCATTGATTTTAAGAACATTTGACATGATGTTGAGTAACTAGATGACCCCCTCTTTCCATTCAAATTTTCAAAGTTGTATTTAAAATGGCGGCTTTTGATATAGCTGAGGGCTAGAATCGAATGTATAACTGGTAGAGCATTTGGTCTTACAAATACTGCTAACACTTATAGTAATCGATAATCAAGCATATTGAAGATATTAATACGGTTCCAGACTTTTGACTTGGATATGAATTAACTGAAGGGAAACATGGTATTTCTCCTCAAGTCTGGATGATTCTGCCCTTTAATTTAAAGTGCCCATTAATTACATGTAATTATACAGTAGTATAATACATAATGTACAGTAACAAACGAATATATACAGTGCATCTAATCATGATATTAAAGATAAACATGATATATAGAGCTCAACACTAACCTAGGTATAAATAATTAATGTGCTCAAAATATGATATTGTATTTGGCTCACATTGCATGTAGATATCGTATGTAAAAGAAGATGAGTTTCCTTACTTCGACGTGAAAGGACATCTCTAGGACACGATACTACGATTATTTATAACTTAATGCGACCGTGAAGTTTTATTAAAACTATATAATTTTATTATTCCGTTGGGAAAGCATTTAGCCACTTAGAGATATTAAAAATTTAATAGTTCTTGTATTAGATGATGTTATTACCTCTAAAAAGAGAAAAAACCGGATGATTCCATTAGCGTTGAACATGATACTTGAAAACCCTACTGTTATTGCTGTGGTTATTGTAGAAGAGGTTTATAAGGATTTCTATATAGTTGAAATAACAATTCCACCCTTCTCTTGCCATTATTTAATTATGTACACTGTTGACATTATTTTAACCAGATGTAACTATTGTATTGCGAGAAGTTTGTTTGTAATTCTGTAACTTTTTTCTGTCTGTAACATAACCCATTAAAATATGCAACGAAAGCTGGAATTACAATTGAATTTGTAAACTTTCCACAAATAGAAATGTTTCCTTGCAGGCTTGTAATATATTATTATTATTATTGTTATTATTATTATTATTATTATTATTATTATTATTGTTCGAATCCCGGTCGGGGCAAGTTACCTGGTTGAGGTTTTTTCCGGGGTTTTCCTCAACCCAATACGAGCAAATGCTGGGTAACTTTCGGTGCTGGACCCCGGACTCATTTCACCGGCATTAGCACCTTCATTTCATTCAGACGCTAAATAACCTAGATGTTGATACAGCGTCGTAAAATAACCCAATAAAATATTATTATTATTATTATTATTATTATTATTATTATTATTATTAATATAATTTGTTTCATTTTTTTATTACTTTCAAAACATTGGAATTAATTCATGTGATGAACCTATCCTGTCGTTTCGTTCTGAAAAGGAATTTTTAAATTTTACATTTGTTCTGATCAAATTTCTGCATATCTAAAGGAGAAAACTAACATTCTTTCAATGATTTATTATCATAATACACTGTTCTCTTAAATTGAATAAACATATTGGTAATGAAATCAATGGTTTTCTAATAAACTCTATAAAATATTTCATATACAACAGTTTTTATCTCGCAAAGGAAGTAAAAATGAGTAAAATTGTATTAAACGTTTTTGTTTGAAATATCTCAAAGAGTAACCACTTGAAATTAATGACATTACTTATGGTTCAGCCTGTATATCTGGCTATTAGCCTATCAAATCGTTTTCGGGCTTCATACACGTATATTGCTTACAGCTATAGGCTATATATCAGGGTTTAAGCTAGAAAATAAATAAATGTCGCAAAAATGTACAAATTAAAAAGTATATTTGTGCAAATTGCGAAATACTTGTGCAGTATTAAAAACAATTGTGCAGAAAGATAATAGTACATTATGCAACGAGCCTATAATGGTAGTAATTAAGACGCAAGTATGTTTGTTTATGAAACGAGCGCAAGCGAGTTTCATATTTTTCATACGAGCGTTTTAATTACCATTATAGGCAAGTTTCATACGACTTTTTATGCTCGACCATATTTCTAACTTGAAATTATTCAAAAGTAGGTAATGTTATGGTTATGTAAGTGAGTAGCGAACTGACTTGAATTGTGAGATGTGCGCAGACGCGAAAGTATTGATTTTTTCCGAGGCCGAATGTCATTGACCTTGATATAACGTAGAGAATAAGATGAACATTAGTCTTGATATAACCTGGAAATTGATTTAGAATTGAAAAACGAGATGACAAATTTAATTTATTTGAACACGATTTACAATTAACGCTAATTATTATAGTAACAGAACATAACTTTCTGCGACAGTTGGATTTCCAGCCTCCGTGACTTTTCGCTAATTGTCTTTCGATTGCATATCCGAGAATAATCGATATTTGCAGTTTTATAATGGTACGAAGGTGATTTGTCATTGGCTGAACATCTGAACTTTAATGAATAGGTGTACTTTAATGAGGTGCATTAAAAGGCTACTACCAGGTGTATTATTACTACATTTCGGCATGGTCGAACATAAAATTAATAAAATATGCAGAAACGAAAAGTTATGTAATTTGTTTCTTGGAGTTTCAGTACTTTCAATCCATCTTATCACACTCTAGATAAACTTATATAAGCAAATAATTAGACGTAGATATATTTAGAACCAATTACTGTTGAATTTATACCACATTAAAATACGTTATTTTATGGGCACTCTAAACAATGAAAATCTTTACTAGTAGGCCCTTCAAGATTTATTGTTAGTCGAGTGCTAACTCTTTTAGTGAAAGGCGGTTTCTAATTCCAGTTTTTACAAGATTCATGCAACTAAATCCTCGCTCACAATTTGCAGTATGGGATGGAATTATATAAATAAATAATTTATTAATAATAAATTATTTATTTATTACTTTATTTATTTATTTATTATTTTCCTAATAATTATAACATAACATATAATATATACAGAAAAAACTTTAGCTCGCCCCTAAAAGAGGAGAACTGGTGCTCAGGGGCGGATTTCTTAATTAAAATTAATAAGTATACAATACAATTTGTCTTATGTCTACTATGCAATTATAGTATATAAATTTAAATTTACAATTTTTAAATTTTCATAAAATCCATACATAACTTTTTAAATTTAATACTAGAACTATTAGAATTGACAAGATTAGGATATTTAAATATAAATGTGTTATATATTCTTGGTCCTAAATTACTACTATGATTAAATACTGTAACAATGTTGCATTTTTGTTCAAACAATCTTAAAGAATTCATACCTTTTGTTTCATAACTATGAGAATGCAATTCAAAATTATTTCGATTTTTATGTATGAATTTTATTAATACAATATAATAAATTTGTCTTACGTTAAGTACATTAAAGTCTAAAAACAAATTTTAAGATGGAAAATCAATAGGTTTATGAAGACATATTTTAATTATTTTCTTCGGTAATAAACAAAGTAGATTAAAATTGGATGTAAATTAACTAACCCATCCTATAATTCCATACATAATTACCGATTGAAATAAAGTTAAATATATTGTGCGTAATAAACTTATTGACAAGTAATTCGTCAATAAAACAAAATAATATACTATTTTACGTAATTTATAACAAAAGATAATTAATGTGTTGGTTCCATTTTAAATGATTATCGAAAATTATGCCTAAATACTTAACTTCAGAGGATTCTTTAATTAGAAGAAATTGTTCACTTAACTTGTACATGAATTGCACCAACTCTTTGAAACCAATTCCTGAACATCTATTGCTCAATAAATTTTTTAACATTGCCCATGCCATTAGCATATTATTTAAATTCAGATTAGTTCAAACACATCTCTGATTTCATTTTCTCCATTACCGTCTTCGTTTCTTAAGTCCAATGTGGTTATCACACTTTTACACATTTTAATTCAAAGTTTGTTGCACTTTTAGAAGTCGATTAGCAAAATGCGACAAATGTGACTGTAACTTGAACCCTGATGTATAGCCTATGCGTTTTATGTTTCCTGGAAGATGCACCGTGGTAAAATTTCATCCTAAAATATATAAACATTTCCTTCTTTTCAGAAACTTCCTTTTTTACGTCCTCAGAACTTAGGATTCCATACGAGACTCGAAAGATTCCTAACCGTCTTTCGTCTCCAAGAATAACATTTCGATTTTGTTGGACATTTAACAAAGGATAATGTCGGATGATGTTACAGCAGACTTTAAGGTTTATGACGAGACGATATGAGGCCATAAATTCCTAGTCACTAAACCAACAAACGTTGTCTAAGGCTTCTTTCTCATTGCCATCACATACACATTCATTCAGAGTGTGTACAAGTGTGGGGGGTAAGAGAGGTGTTTGATAACATATGTCTTTAGCGGCTTCCATACAAAAAGTCTCATTTTTTGTAGTGGTGAAAAGGAATCCATACTCTTTTATGTCGGTGTATAAGGTTTTATGTGTTTGTCTGTGTAATGCGGTCTGGCGAACAGTCCAATATCGCTTGTACATGAACCGTAGACTGGGCTTTATGTTCGAGACTTAATAGGTCGTACCATATCGATCAATCGATTAATGATTAACTTTATCAGTTGGTTTCCACATGGTTTGTGTACGTCGCCGATCCTTCTCTTCTTTTTTCGTGTGAGGTTTTATAAAGCTGTACTGTCGATGCGTAGTTATTGACAATCAATACTTTCAAGCGATGGGAACCAGGGCTCGTGTATCAGTTTTCAAATTTAACAAAAGTTCTTGTTTTTCTTTCCGAATTAACGGACGTTCAGCAACTGTCTCTTGTTGGCTAATAAAACTCATTAGCGCTCATGTACTGCCACAGAGTCCAATCTACACACACACAAGTGGAGTTCGTGAATGGGGAATGTTACATTTAGATGCAACTCATCCATCCTTGTAGGGTTTGAAGCGTGGGATCAGACACGTAGTTACGAGTGCAGACGGTCAAATATTAAAGTAACTGGAGTCATAAAATTGACATATAGGCCTACTATCTTATTATATTCAGTGGTCCGTCGATATAGGAGAGAGCCATTGTCTACCTAAGGCCTCCTATAAACATATTTTGTGCGAGATCGTGCGTATTTGCTTGTTTTCCGCACAGAACCAATACGCGGTAAGTGTGAAATACCACATTCAGTATTCCCAACGTTACACACATAACAATTTCCCTCTTCTTACCGCTTAAGCGCGACATTCATTTTACTGCTTTAGGCTTTTAACATATTATTTTTAGAGACGTTTAACATAGTAATAATTATAAATTGGAAACTTACCACTGCAATTTCACCTAAATTGCAATGTTAATTATTGTTTTTAAATATTTGCAAAAATTAAGTAAAGTCTACTACTCCTCGAAACTTATTGCATTCCTGATACAAGTAACATTAAGGAAGCCGTGAAAAAATCAACAAGATTCCAGATGCCGATGTTATTACTGCAATATGTTAAATAAATAATATTGTTAAAATATTAACATGAAAAATAAATCATTACATAACCTTACCGTTTGTTTTAAGTTCGCATTTATAGACTGGGGGAAAAAAAAGACAGACGTATATCACGGCCTGCTGGAGTATAGTAAACACAGAAAACATTTTATAGCAACAATGTTGAAGAAAGATATTTTGGTTTTCCGAAGTTGCCGTCATTAAACAGAAACCAACATGGAGATTTCATTGCAACTAATTAGAAATTCGTCTTTCAGGTATGTAATAAACGATATTCGCACAAAATAATGTACGGTACACGAGCGGTATGTTTGTTTTCATGTTCTTGGAAATTAAAAAAGCTCAACTACGTTTCGCTTTTTCAATCTTTTCCTCGTCCATGAAAACGTCAACATACCGCTCTTGTAACATATATTACTATTATTACAGTGTGTCGAATTGGAACATGTACGGAGAAAATATCTACCACCCTCGATACCAAGCCAGAATAGGAGTTCGCTTGCATGTCTTGACCTCATGGGGAATAGAGAATGGGAACAAAAGACTGGATTGTTCCTCTTGAAGGCGGGAAAGATTAGAACTTCAGCTGTTGATGTTTGTGACGCGAACTGAGGAAGGGATAATAGTATCTACCGAACTATACACTTTTATGTCTGTTTTAGGTTAGGATATATTATATAATATGTTATGTATGCCATTTTCATTTTAATATGTGTGTTCTTTTAGAGAGTAGTGGATATAATCATAGGTGGGGGGGGGGGTGAAACCTACAAAGTAGGACTTGTTTTAGGTGCAAAGCACGTACGGTCAGAAGACCCGTGCATTGGATTTAAGAGTAAATTATGAGAATATAAAAATCTGTATGTATAATATTACTCAATAAATCCATCTGTCTATCTATATGACCTACTTACATATAACACGAGGAGTAAGTGCCCTGCAAACGGGAAGCATGATGGTTAGGTACAGCATGAAAATTTAGAAATATTATGGACAGTAAAAATTCGATCAGACGGGAATAAGTATTTAAGAGTTATAATAATAATAATAATAATAATAATAATAATAATAATAATAATAATAATTTTATTGGCCATTAAATAATTAAAATTACAATAGGCTTCGTTTAAAGGAAAAATTACAAATTAAAAATTAATTGTGAATTAAAAATTAAAAAACAAGATCATTCACATCACATTAAAGAACTCGTCAACAGTTGTTAATGGATTAAAAGTCCCGCTCCGTGGCGTCGTCTACGGCATCCTGCCTAGGACTCGCGTTACCGAATGCGCCCCGGTTCGAGTCCTCACGGAGGAAGAAATTTTCTCATGAAATTTCGCCCAGTGTATGGAACCGGTGCCCACCCAGCATCGTGGTGTACTTGTGAGCTACGATAGATAGCGAAAATTCGGTTTCCAAAACCAGCGCCATACCTCCATTCTGGTTGGATGATCGTCCACCTCTGTTGCGGCATGTGGACGTGAGGCCAGCAGCCGGCTGGTCGATCTTGCCCCTTGAATCACTCTGTGTTTTTAAAAATAGGATGATTATTTTATATTTTTATAAGTCTATAATCAATAATACGTAAATTGTTTATATTCCAGGTGCTTAAGGAAGATTTATTTACGTTTGGTTTTTGATTGGGGTAATTATATTATCCCCCTTGGTAGTAGTAAGTTGTGAAAAACCTTGGTAGCAGGAGGGGAGGAGGGGGAAAAGCGAACCCACAATCACTACTAGTTGAAAATACAGTTTGATCAAGTTACCACATTTCAAAGGTGTAAGTGAATCATAGAGAACAATGCCTTTTACAAATGTCAGATAAAACCAGCAAAGAATTGTATGAATTATTACCTAATGATAAGTATCCTAACGTACGTAATTTCCCAGCTAAGATGCTGGCAATCTTTGAATCCATGTACGTCTGCGAAAATGTTTGTTTTATAAATTGAACCTGATGAAAAATATTGCGCCTACAAGTCCAACTGTTTGTCATCTTGTAACTGTTCTACGTTTATGTAGTAATAATATTAATCTTAATACAGACTGACATGTTCTGACCAAACAGTATAGGAGACGTAGAGCTTATAAGTGACTATTTACAGTGAATGCTAAGCCATAGTGACCATATGAATGCGTATATATTACGTTTTTGACTTGATTTGAAATATTTAATGTAATGACATGTTGCATTACTTTTGTTCATCCCTAAGAGGAAGAGAAGTCAAGTTCATGTGATGTAAACACGTCCCAAAGATTGTGGAAGGAGTGAACTGGATCATATTTACCTCCCCTCCTTTATGACCATGCCTGTCCTATCCTAAACACCACTTGCCTCTATTTTCCCGATTGAAGGGAGTGAGTAAAAATGTTCTGAAAAACTGAAAGTTGGAAATAACAATTACTACGCAATAAGAAGACGAAAATAGTACATTATGCAACGAGCCTATAATGATAGTAATTAAGAATCGAGTATGGATATTTATGAAACGAGCGCAAGCGAGTTTCATAATTTTCATACGAGCTTCTTAATTACCATTATAGGCGAGTTTCATACGAATTTTTATGCTTGACCCTATTTCTAACTTGAAATTACCGGTATTCAGATGTATACATTTTATTTGTAGGTATCTGACAAGATCGTAAGTGACCTTGTTCTAGGTCGTGAATTGTGAGATGTGCGCAGACGCGAAAGTATTAATTTTTTCCGAGGAACAATAATGTCATTGACCTTGACGTAGTCCCGTTAAACTTGATAATATTATAATATTATAACCTTGATTACTGAATTCGACATTGAAAAACGAGATGACAAATTGAATTTATTTGAATATTATTTACAATTAACGCTAATTATTATAGTAACAGATCATAACCTTCTGCGACAGTATAGGATTTCCAGCCTCCGTGATTTTTCGCTAATTCTCTTTCGATTGCATATCCGAGAATAATCGATACTTGCGGTTTTATAACGGTACAAAGCTGACTTGTCATTGGCTGAATACATGTTAGCTGAGTTATCATTGGCTGAAGACCTGTACTTTAATGAGTAGGTGTACTTTAATGACATGCATTAAAGGACTGCTACCGGGTGTTTAATTAGTACATTTCGGCATGGTCGAGTATAAATATTATTATAAAATAGCGGTTAACAAATGTAGACATGTCGACGACCACCAGATTTCTCGACGCCATGCTAGAAGTGAAAATAGAGGGCAGCTCAAAGATATTAATGACCTAGACTCGAACTCGATGGCCAGTTTTTGAATCAGGAATTGAACCTGATCCTTCTCAGATCATCGTCGAAACTCAGTCCCCTTTCCGACTGAAAATGAACACTACAACTCGAAAATCCGGAAGAAGCCTCTTTTTATTTTGTTTGTGTTAGGAAATTGGTTTCATACAATAACAACCTCAAGTATACTTTTCTTCATTTTCTCAGACTTTTCCGCTATAAGCAGTGGCTTTGGGTCTCCTCTTACCAGCATTTTCTATCCTGACAAAGATGTTGTGTTATGGTCTTTCTCACATAGCCTTAGCAATTATTCTTCCCCTTCTTTCTTCTTTCTTGTGGTGATCAGTTTATAGCTGTGCTCTGTACATTTTCCTTACTTAGTTTTCGACATAGACCCAGTTGTATGAACACTGAATAAAGTCCTGTTAAAATTAATTCCATGATTACGCGAAAAATGTGTTGTACGAACTCAGAATAGTGCATTATCTGGAGGATAATTTCCGAATAAGCTATTCCATGTTCTCAGTCGCTGTTAAATTGTTATCTAGAGAATAAATTACATAATGGTAGCAGATTAGACATGAATCTTTATCATATATTGTATTTTATAGAATGCGGAACCTAAGTAGATAGATAGATGGATTTATTGAGTAATATTATACATACATATGTTATACTATCATAATTTTCTCTAAAATGCAATGCACGGGTCTTCTGACCGTACGTGCTTTGTACCTAACACAAGTCCTACTTTGTAGGTTTCACTCCCCTCACCTATGATTATATCCAACCACTCTCTAAATGAACATACATATTAAAATGAAAATGGCACAGCAAAACACATTATATATAATATGCCCTAACCTAAAACAGACATAAAAGTGTATAATTGGGTAGATACTTTCACAGCTGCACTTCTAATATGTCTCTCCTTCATGACGAACAATCCAGTCTTTTGTTCCCATTCTCTATTCCCCATGAGGTCAAGACATGCAAGCGAACTCTTATTCTGACTTAGCATCGAGGGTGGTAGATATTTTCTCAGTATTTTTTCCAATTCGACACACTGTACTCGATGGCTGGAAATGTCTTGCATATGAAGGATAGCTATAGAAAATCGAAAACAACTGATCCCTGCTTTCGTTCAACTTGGCTTTCAGACAGAATGGAAGACATTGAATTACTGCATAACAAGAAGCATTCCCAAATATTTTTATCTACCTGCATATTGTAATTTCTCTCATGGATTATAAATAAGTCTTTGAAGTAGATTGTGTATGTATATAGGCTTTTACGGATTCCCCTTGCGTATAGGAATTGACTCGTTGACATTGTTGAGTTTATCGTATATGACGTAAGCGTTTCCATGGTGACGTGAGTGTAATAAATTTGTTATGCTAAGGGACACGTGAGTTCTGAAGGTCACGCATAGCCTGTGCGATGTTATACTTTCACAGAAACGTTAAATTTACAAACACTCACTTCAATGTACAAACCTGGTTTTTGTAGAAACTTCTTATGTAAATAAATATCGCCTGAAATGAAATGAAGAGAACTGTACTATGCTCAAAATTTGAATTTTTGGACTTATCCGGTTTATGCTATCAACCTTCAAATTATCAAATTAGGGTTATAGCAATGTAATATACAAAGGAGCAAAGCTATGGAATGAGATTCGGAAAATAATGAATGAACCGGATAATTTATTTACAGTTTATTTAAGTTACAGAGCTATTCATTTTATTTCCAGGTTCAGTCCAGAACAAATGAAATAATGCGCTCTAGTGGTAAATAACAACACTATTGTATGATTAATTTGGAAATGTGAACAAGTGAGCTATGCTATAATAAAAATCCGGAAACGCAGAACGAATTTTTTTTCGGCAAGTGAGCGCCTAACTTAAGGCAGCACAGATTAGTATTTAGTATTTACTTATTTAACCTGGTAGAGATAAGGCCGTCAGGCCTTCTCTGCCCCTCTACCAGGGGACTACAACTATAATATGAAGAATAAAATTACAATTAATATTAAATTTACAATTACAATTACAATAAAAATTAAAGTACGACAAGATTACCTGATTAATGAAAGCTAGACATTTTGTCATAGAAGTTAAGAACAAAGAATATTTTTGTATTTACTGAATTACAAATTAAACCTAGAATAACAAAATTCTATAGTGATGAAATTACCGGATATTGAAATATTTTATGATATATTAAGAGAACTATTTACAAGAGACCATGTCTGAACTTGTCTCAATTACTGACCAAGTGCCTAGTAAGTTTACGTTTGAATTGAGTTTTATTTCGACAGTCCCTGATGCTAGAAGGTAACGAATTCCAGAATCTTGGCAGGGCTATTGTGAAAGAGGATGAGTATGAGGAGGTGCGATGGGATGGTATTGTTAGTATTGTTTCACAGCGAGAGCGTGTGTTCAGATCGTGGTGGGAAGAAAGGTAAGTGAAGCGAGACGACAGGTACGAAGGAATAGAAGAGTTCAAGATTTCGAAGAGAAGGAGAAGTGAATGTAAATTTCTTTTCTTATCTAGTTTAAGCCAACCTATTGTTTCCAGGGATAGAGTAATATGGTCATATTTACGAACATTTCTTACAAAACGTACACACAAGTTATGAGCACGTTGAAGTTTCGTTTTGTTGTCGCTGGAAAGGTCAGTCAGTAAAATGTCAGCATAGTCAAAATAGGGAAATACAAGCGTCTCCACAAGGGACTTTTTTAAACAAGAGGGAAGATGAACATTTATCCTTTTAGCACATGGATAATAGAATATACTTTTCTGTAGGTTTCTGTGATTTGCATGTCCCAGTTGAGATTATTATCCATGTGAATGCCAAGATTTTTTACCGAAGAACTGAAAGGGATATGAACTGTACTTACTTTAACACCGACTAATTTGTAGCGAAAAGAATTGAGGAGGTAGACAATGTGAACTCTTGTCAAGGGCTCAGTAATTGTAATACTAATCACGCATCGTCCTGCCAAGCTCTCACCCGCACCTTCCGCTAACAAGAGTAGGTCACTTTGCTTCCACGTCTCCAGTTCCCAGGAGCTGCCATTTTCTTCCTTACATATAACACGACCTTAACAACATTTCTGGATACATTAATTGACTCTCCCTCTTTGTCCCTCTTATTGGCCATAAATTATTCATGGTCTTCATGGGATATTACGCCCTGGCGACATGATCGGAAAAGCAATTAATCCTGGCATTTTGGTCTGAATATACAAGCGTACGCGCCGACGAACCATCAGACCCGTGCCGTTAAAACGAATGATGAGAGCTTGCGGTCGAGGGGGGGACAAGACATCAAGGAACATTAAGCGTTACTATGGAGACAGGCCAGGAATGTTGTTTATTGTTTGACTTGAGGTCGTCTTTTGAAAAGAATAATGCGAGAATGTGAAACTGTATAGAATTTGTAAGCGTGATAAAAAATGTTGGACTGTAAATTGTCGTCACGTTCAGGGATCTGAAAACCAGCAGGAAAACATGACTCTCAGGTGAAATTTAAAAACATGACAACTGAGATGTAAGGGTCGTCTTCAGTTTTGTAGTTATTATCATAATTTCCACTGGGTCCGAAGTTCGCTTGAGTCTCCAGTGTAGCTCACAAGCAAACATTCTCATGGGGGCAGATAAAAAAGTTATTTTTTTCTTTCATCATTTTAGTAATGTCAAAACAAGTGCTTATACAGATTTTGGTCACTCGGTCGCAATTACGAGGCCGTCCAGAAAGTAATTTTTCCTGGGGTCATTTACAGAAGCAATACACAATTTCATGGGAACATTTATTGAAACAAATACAGCAATTATTGCGTTATTTTTCAACATATTTTCCACTAGAATTGAGACATATTTTATTATAAAGTCTTGAGCCGAAACTAGCATCATGTTTAGTTACAAACCATTTTCCAAATTTGAAATATTTTAAAATTGAAGCTTTCAAATAAGAAATTTATAAAATTATCCATGATATATAATATTAACAAATGTGTGTATTTTTTTAACTTTTATTTCTGTCGACTATATTCATGTTTTTATTGAATGTCACTGGCTTCTGTCTGATTATCAATATATATTAAATGTGTTTTTCTCTCTTTTTATCTTTCTTCTTTTTTTGCTCTTGCGTGTTATTTATTGGTTTGAATTAAGTTAGTTATTGTTTTAGTAAACTGTCCTTGTAAATTTTATGTTATATTATTGGCTAAGATCACACGGTACAGGAGCCTGGCTCTTACGGTAGTGGCTAGAAACATTTTTGTTTTATAGCCTAATTTTAATTTGTACTCGCTAGCTAGCTAGTTAAATAAATTAAATAATTAAAAAGGAGTATCTTGTACGGGTGTGGCATTGTGTGGGGCAGAAACATGGACATTACATCGAAGTGAAGAGAAGCGACTAGAAACATTTGAAATGTGGATATGGGAAAGAATGGAGTATGTGAAATGGACGACAGAATAAGAACGAAGCTGTGTTGGAAAGAGTAGATGTAGAAATAATGATGCTGAAACTGATCAGGAAGAGAAAAAGGAACTGGCTGGGTCATTGACTGAGAAGAAACTGCCTACTGAAGGATGCACTGGAAAGAATAGTGAATGGGAGAAGAATTCGAGACTGAAGAAGATATCAGATCATAGACGACATTAAGATATATGGTTCATATCCGGTGAAAAAGTTGTTCGTCTTAGAGGAAAGAAAATAACGGATATAGAAAATAAAACAAGAGAAAAAGAATCTAGATTATCTAAAGAAATTGAAATTTATTTTAAAACAAATAATAGTCTAGAAAACCAAATCCATGATTGTGAAAAATAAATTCAAAAGTGTTAAAAAAACAAGAAGAATTTAGAAACATACAGATAAAACAAGTAGAACTTACTTACTGGCTTTTAAGGAACCCGGAGGTTCATTGCCGCCCTCACATAAGCCCGCCATTGGTCCCTATCCTGAGCAAAATTAATCCATTCTCTATCATCATATCCCACCTCCCTCAAATCTATTTTAATATTATCTTCCCATCTACGTCTAGGCCTCCCTAAAGGTCTTTTTCCCTCCGGCCTCCCAACTAACACTCTATATGCATTTCTGGATTCGCCCATACGTGCTACATGTCCTGCCCATCTCAAACGTCTGGATTTAATGTTCCTAATTATGTCAGGTGAAGAATACAATGCGTGCAGTTCTGTGTTGTGTAACTTTCTCCATTCTCCTGTAACTTCATTCCTCTTAGCCCCAAATATTTTCCTAAGGATCTTATTCTCAAACACCCGTAGTCTCTGTTCCTCTCTTAAAGTGAGAGTCCAAGTTTCACAACCATACAGAACATCCGGTAATATAACTGTTTTATAAATTCTAACTTTCAGATTTTTCGACAGCAGACTGAATGATAAAATTTTCTCAACCGAATGATAACAGGCATTTCCCATATTTATTCTGTGTTTAATTTCCTGCCGAGTATCATAACTACTTGAAAAAATAGGCAATGGAGAATGCTAGGTTTGCAGTGAAAGACCTGTCCTTGGGCAGAACACTATGAATGAATGAATACATCGAAATAGGCAACTTGTCCCAAACAGAATTGAATACGGGCTCGCTAGTTTCGTGGTCAATGTTGATGATTATTCCACAGCGGCGGAGAGGGTATATCTTTACCCTTTTTAACTCAGTGGCGACTGGATGTTGTGTGAAAAAGTACTTGTAAAGGATTAAACTGATCCTGTCACAGCGAATCCATTCAACATTGTTTTTGTGCTTACCACTTTTAACACCCTGTTGTGGAAATATTTACACAAGAGCAGCGTGTGTTGCTGAAAGCACTTTCGGTACATGATTACGCATACGCTGACTATAGTCGTCCACAAGCATTTATGGTTCTCAAGGTCACACACTTTCCCTTCTTCTTACTGAAAACTTACTCACCCTCCTGCCACCCTAATGGGCTGGGGACCGGTTCTACTGTAAAAATCTGAACTCCCTACACTGCAAAAACAAAGCCGAAATTCAGTATCTTGTCTAAGCTTGTGCTGTGCTCTTCTGTGTTATATGTATAGCTGAGAGTTGTCTAAACTAGTGCTGTGATATTCTGTTTTATATATGGAGACACTCATTCAATAACCTGTAGCAGAGTGATTAGTCTCTCTGCCTTGCACCGTGGTGCCCCGGGTTCGATCCCCGTCTGGATGGTGAACAAAGTGGGCGCGAGGGTTTTTTATCGGAATTCTCCCATTTCCCCTCATCATTGTCATTCCACCAATATTCCATAACCACAGTCATTCTGCGAGATCCTAAGCCAGGTGTCCAGAACAAATAAAAAGAAGTCTGAAAGTTGTATAACTTGTGCTTAATAAATACTATTATGCTTCGAGTATGCTTCAGTCTAAATATGCGTAGCCAGAAAAAAAGATCATTTTTTATGTTTACAAATATTTTAATATCTTTCTAGCAGTGAGTCATCCGCTATTTCTTCCATGCACAATAAAACTCAGAGTTATGGGAACAGATTTTGGTGTTAGTTTAAACATTTTAAGAAATGTTTGTATTGACGCGACTGAGTCCCTACAGAATGATCCACGCCCACCTTACCGTTCTCCTAACCGTCTCATGATTCATTTTCCGTTTCATAGTTTCGTCCATCATGTAATTTTCCTCTTGATCGTCCCTTCAATCAGTTTACTAGGCCTATTATTAATCTCGTCAATCTTTTTTTTTTCTTCCCTTCATTTCACCTACACTTGTTTCTTCATTTTTCTCTGATCAAATTAATTCAGTTCTGATTGTCCTTTCAGCTATGTCCCTATTAAAACGTTCTCAGCTATCTGTTATTTCACGCCGTCTCGTCAGTCGTTCTACCCTAATAGTCCCGGATATTATTTTCTGTCCCATTGCCTTAAATCTTTTTTTATCATCTCTCGTCACTTTCGTCCCAATCATTTAATAACTCCTGATCGTCTTATCAGTTAATTCCTCCTGATTATCTCGTGTTACTACAACACTATTTCATAAGCCTTCTTTCACAAATGACGAGACGCTCACTAGTAAATTATAAACGACCTCTAGGCCTAAAAGGAACTGAGGCGATCAAGAATGAATGGGCGAGATGAGCACAATGAGACTGACGAGATTATTTTTGCAGTGTAACTTGCAAAGGGAAAATTTCGTGAGGAGGGTGGGTAAGCTACCGAAACTACATACGACCTTGAACACTTCAGAAGTCTGTGTTCCACTATAGATTCTCCTTAGCAATGATCAGCATGCCCTTAAACATTAATTGACCCCTCTCTTTCTCTCTCTCAGAACAACTTCTTGACTGTATTTCAGTTCTCACGGGAGCTCGCGGTCATTATTCCAGAATAAGCCGCTTACTCACTTCCTTAACAATAGTGAATGGGGCTCAACGCCACTCTTTTCACACGATTTCTCCAAGTGCAACTCTTTGTACCTAATTTACAGCACTATGGAGAGGATCCCGGTTATAAATTAATTTGCTCTTCCAAGGACTTAAAACGCTTGTCATTTTGCAAGATAGGACCTACTGCTGTGCAGAAAGATATAAATACAGTGTGTTTGTGATTGAGATGTACTAGATAGCATGAGTAAAACATACTAATCATCATCTCATCATCCTTGAATGTATTGGGCCTAGTGGCCCGTTACGGTCTCCTGCCAACGCTCGAACGATCTGCCCAAGGATCTCTTGCCCACAGGATGGTAATTTAAAATTTGGCGTGGAATTCTAGAACGAGGCATTCTGATGACATGTGATCTCCAGTTTTGTCTGTATTTCTATAAGTATTCCGTAATCTGTTCAATCTGCAGTTTTTCATAATGTCAAAATTTTTAATGTGATCCATTCTCGTGCATCCCGCTGTACGACGCATAAATCTCATTTCTGCCGCCGTTAATCTTTGTGAATCAATATTACGAATCGTCCAAGCTTCACTACCAAAACAGAGTATAGGTCTGGCCAATGTTTTATGTATAAATTCTGGTGCGCGTGTGTTTTTGTACTAAGTTTGGTTTGAATATCTGATTAATTATCCCCATTGCTCTGTTGAATTTAATAATTTTCTCATTCAAATCCTTTTCATCTTCATACGAAATTTGGTAACCGAGATAACTAAAATTTCTGACTTGTTCGATGATCTTATTATTGATGCATGTTTTGCTACGGACTGGTTCCTTTCCTAAAAAGCCATCACTTTAGATTTGTCAGTTGAAATTTCCATATTGAAACTTTCTGCCATTTGATTAAAGTTGTAAACCAAACGTTGTAAATTATCCAATTATGGCTTAAATAATGATATTTCCGTATATGGCTTACGTATTTCAAAATATTTATTTTAATTTGTGTTTTTTTGATAAACGGATTCGCTGTACTTCGAGCATCTTCAGATCACATAATTAGGGGAAACTCGGGTAATTCCGTTGTGGGTGGAATGTCGTTATTGAGTTCCCACGTTGGACGCCATTTGAGGGTGAGTGGTTATTGTGACCACACGTTGGGCGCCATTTGAGGGTGGGTGCGTCTCGATGTTGCGTGAGATTCACTCAGGGTAGCCGAGGTACGGTTGTGGTGTAGGTTGATGTCGGGAATAATCGCAAGCCGGCTACTTATATAAAAGGCAGTGTAAATTCCAAAACTATAAGTTTATTGTCGTATTCACTTGGTAAACCCTAGAGTATGTATTTCCGGCTGATTTATGCTTCAATCGTTGGTCGCAATTCTGTATCGACTCAGTTGCAGCTCTGAATAAGCTCTATCCGCTACTATAAATTCAATACTCTGTCCCGTACACTACGACACGAAGCTCCTAAATGTTGGCGAGTAGTATTGCCGATGACAAAGTTCAATCTATCGAGTCTTCGCCTGAAGAAAGACTATTAATTTGGGCCGCCGACACAAAAAAAAAAAAAGATGTCGCGCCGTCTACTCGAAGAAAAGTAGTTATCCTATCGACACGAAACGAAGTAGTTATTCTGCCCTGTATGTAGGGCCGCCGACACGATGAGATCTTGTGCTTGTGCCCTGTATGTAGGGCCGCCGACACGAAGTAAAGTTGTTTTGATGATCTCCGCTCCGAAGCGGAATAGTAGTCCTCATCTCCGCTCCCCGTCACCCTTATTTATAAAAACCTATCCTACGCTAAAACTATTCTATTGGTTAAAAACTACGTCACTAACTGGCCTAAAATCTATTCCCTATTGGTCCAAAGTGACCTCATAAGCTGGACCAAGATCTCTTCTTATTGGGCGCGAAATATGTCATCTCTAAATTTAGACTTTGGATTTCCCATAACCTCAACTTAGTTTGTATATCTCGCAAGAATACCCGTTCTTTGGAAAACCCAAGCTTGGCAGTATCTTTCCCACGGGTCCAGTCTAACTCCGGCTTTAGGATTTATGCTTCATCGAGTCTCTATACGAAACCCCGCTCAAGGTGGCCCTAAATCTGTCCGATGCTGACAAGTGACGAAACACCTGTGTGGGAAGCTAATTCTATCGAAGTCGCCAGAACATCCCCGCGAATACATGTAATAAAAATATGGAGATATCACTTCGCTAATAAATCGGTCTCACCCTCTCCTAATTACTGCTTCAAATGCCCATCAACATAACCATTGGAAATTCCCGAAAGAGTTTCCAATGTTATGAGATGTCCCCGCTTTCTGCCTATAACTAGCCTCATAGTTCCCCCACGCGATCAGCCGGTAACACATTATTTACAATACATTGAGATTACAATGTCTCTACAAACAATTACAATAAATATTACATATATCTTCACAAGCCTTTCTATGTACACAACTCTCACACAATAAGCACAACAATGTACAATTTATATCCACATTTACATATGTACAATACCATTCATTCACATATTTACATTTATTTATTAATTGATCAATTACACACTCTGCGTGCTTGGTTGTACCAGCCGCCCTGTACAGGTTCACCTAGCTGTACGCGTGAGACTAACCATCCTACTCTTTCTCATTCCTGCCTCCTAGCCTCTCCTGTTTGAAAGGCCGCAGGAGTTGCTTGTGGTACCTTCCAACAGGTTTACTTTTCCCTTTCTACCAATTCGAAAGTATGGTCTCCGTATTTACTCTTAATTTCGTAGGGCCCCTTGTACAGTAACTCCATGCGTGAGTAACGTCCTCTAAGGGCGGAAGATAACTTCACGTCCCTTAGCAATACCAGATCGCCGGGTGTGGGCTCCCATTTGTGGCGATATCTTTAACTTTACCGAGTCTATACTCAGCCTTTTTCCTGATTCGGTCGAAAGCTAGTTTACACAGTAGTTCCGCACTAGGAGGCTCACCCTCCTGTATTGCCTGCGGCAAACTCTTTATTATAGGATCGGGATCGATCCTAACATCAGTTTGATCGGAGCTATTCCGGTCGTTGGATTAATAGAGTGGTTCATGACTCTCTCAATCACCTCACATTGCCTAAACCAGTCCTTATGGTTTCGGTGACACAGAATACGGAGATACAATGATATATCCCTAAGCGCTCTTTCGCGGGGATTACCGCTGGGAAAGTATGCGGAGCAATTGTATAGCTTCACGCCCGCATCTTCCAGCCTTTTGCAAAAACACTTTCGATTTATGTACCGACACATTGTCACTGAGCACCGCTGTTACCGGACCGTAAGTCGGTATGTAATCTCTAACCAGCTTGTCAGCACACAATTTACTAGAGATATTTCTTAAAGGGTAAATCTTTACAAATTTTGTGAATACATCGTACGTAACAAATATGTACCTGTGTCCGAAGGACGATGTGGGCATTGGACCGTGTTCGTCCACTGCTACAAGTTCATTCTTTTTACCCCTGATAATGACCTGTGGAACATTGTCATACCTTACATTTAGAGGTTTCGCCCTCTGGCAGACCTCGCAACGAGATATTACCCTTCTAACCTTCTTTGACAGTTGCTTAATATAAAATGATTCTGACATAGTCAAAATGATCCTATCACTCCCAGAGTGACACATAGATAGGTGAAAGTTATTAATGAGTTCATTCTCCATACTCGCAGGTATGTATATCTTCCACTTCTGGATATCCCTACCGTGCAGTTTATACAAGATACCAGAGCGCAATCCATACACTTCATCTTTCACCTGTGAGATTTCTCTAGCTTTGTCCATTAAGGCCCTTATCGTGGAATCCTCCTGCTGCAAATCTGCAATTCTCCGAAATTTTCCCGTCAGAGCTCCATTCCTAGTGGAATCAATTTTCATCACGGCAATTTCGTACGCGGGGGCGGTGATAGTTTCCGGTAGCCCCGATTTGGAATTCAAACGAGAGAGACAATCACCAAAAATATTGTCTGCCCCCGGAATATGTCTAATCGTCACATCATGAGCCAAAATCTCGTGCACATATCTAGATATTCTAGAGTTCGTCAATTTGCATCTACTCAGAAAAGCTAGGCTTACATGGTCAGTAAATATGATTATCTGCCTATTAAAGATATACTGACGGAACTTCTGTAGTGCGAAGTACACAGCAAAATCTCTAGTTCCGTGATTGATGCGTTGCTTTCGGTACGCGACAGTCCCCTAGAAGCTGTGGCAATCACATGTCGCTTATTATCTTCATCTGTCTGACATAGAATTGCTCCATATCCATATGAAGACGCATCCGTATAAATCTGAAAAGGTAGGCTGTCGTTAGGCCTTTCCAACAGAATTGAGTCGGCAAAAAGCAGTTTCGTTCGATCGAATGCTTCCTGCTCTGCCGACCCCCACCTGAAGGGTGTATCCTTCTTCAATAATGCTCTGAGTGGGGCTACATGCTTAGCATAATTGACGAGAAACCGATTCTGGTATTGTAGGATACCTAGATATCTACGAACCTGTTTCCGGTTCCGCGGCGGCGGGATCCTCGAAATGCTCTGAATTCTCTCTTGGTCCGGTCTAATTCCGTCAGACGAAATTACGTAACCCAGGAAAACTGTCTCGGCTTTAAAAAATGCTGTTTTCCCCAGCTTGACTGTCATACCAGCCTCTCTCAATTTAGTAAGTACAAAATCAATATCTCTAATATGCCTAACAACATTATTGCCATATATAAGAAAATCGTCAATGTACTGTGCCAGAAAACCTTTCGTCGAATCACCAAAAATTATGTCAAGTGCCCTTAGTAGCGCAGATCCAGAACTCGCGATGCCGAATGGGCATCGGGTATACTGATAAACTTTCCCGTTATGTAGGAACGCTGTGAATTTTCTCGAGTCCTCGTCCAGCGGAATCTGCCAATACGAACTGGTCAAGTCTAAACTAGTGAATATAGAACAGTCACTGATACGGCCTAACAAAGTGTCCACTGACTCCGTCCTGAAATTATCTTTAACTGAAAACGAGTTAACGTGTCGGGCATCGATCGTTACTCTTAAGCTTCCATTGGGCTTCCTAACCCAGCACAATGCATTTACATAAGGCGAGTCCGATACTTCTATAACTCCGTCTTTTAACATATCATTTATGACTTCGTCTGCCTGATCCCTTAAAGATAGGGGATGGGTCTACATTTATGCCGAAATTCCTCCATTCCTACCACCTTAATTTTGTGGGTATACACTCTACACAGACCCGGCGCGTCTGAAAAGACATTTAAATGGCTACCTACAACATCCATTAAGCGTTTTCTTTCACTCTCACTCAGGCCGTGTGCCTGGCTAACTTTATCTCTCACTATTTGGAAAGTACCTGTCTTCCTATTGTTATACGCGTCTACCTGTCTAAGATCGCCCTGCGAAATCTCATTACAATATCTGGCCCTACCGCTAATGAGATTACGTCCTATTTGTCTCGCCTGGACTAATTCGCCGATACACAATTCGCATTCTCCCAGTCTACTTGACACACTCCCTAGTTACCTCGTTACCTTCCCACGGATTAACCTCTATAATTACATTCTTACAAATTTTTAGATGCTCTACGAAAAATAACTCTTCCTGTAATCCTATCTCTTCCGCGGTCCTTTCGTCTAGTTCCGGTCTAGAGCTATCCCTACTGAATGGGACGTGGCCTACACTGCCGTTACCTGCCGTAACCCCTAGTCTGTTTTCCCTGAAATCTAATAGCGCGTGCCATTCATAGAAGCTTTCTACTCCAATAATGATGTCGGTAGTCAACCTTTGTATCACAAGAAAAATAGCATTTAATTTCACGTCTCCGCACTCTAACTCGAACCATACTTGATATTTTACCTTTTCCTTTTTCTTGCTTAGGGCGCCTGCACAGTACAGTGAACATATGGGTAACGTTTGCAGTTTTATTCCTGAATCCCTAACCTTTTGAAAAAATTCCAAGCTGCATACATTATTTGTGGAGCCCGAGTCCAACAACACACAACACTTAATCCCAAATATTTTAGCATCTATATAAGGCAATACATAAGTCCCATTATTTTCTAACTCTGGGTTAGTAATCTCGCTCTGTCTCTTCACGCTTACCGCGTTGGTGGATTCTTTTGACAGTGGCTTACTGCACTTAGCTACAGAAATCTCCGAACCCTTGAGACTTCTGTCTAGCAGTTTCCCGAGTGCGATGCAGTCGGTTCCACTGCTATCTCGTCTCTATTTCTACTATTTATAGGCTCCCGGCCCATATTCATTCCGTTCGGACTTTGCTGACGTCCGTTCATGTCTCTATTCCTGCTTTGTCCCACGTTACACTGTGTAGGTGGCCTATTGCACCCTTGTGAGGCCATTTCTTGTAGGACGCCTCGCCTATCTCTCTCCTGCTCCTGTCTCCTCCAATCACCTCGATTTTGCGGTCCCCTGCTAAAATTAGGCTGCCAGAATCCCTGTCTGTAATTCCTGTTCCGAAGCCAGTGTGGTTGGGTTCTAAGCCTATTATTTCCATTTTCTTGTCTTCCCGTGTACCATCGTATGTGGTTAACCCTACGCACGGGGCCAACACCTCCTCTGTCGTTTCTCATCCTGTTATGACTACTTTGGTTATTCCTACTATTATTGTAAGGACCCCCAAAGGGCGGGTCAATCCTTCTCTCCCTGTTGGGACTTTTCCCTCCGTTATGGCCATTATGGTACCGACTATGTGCATTGTTGGGGCTCCTGTCACCACCCCAGTTACTCTGATTTTGGGCTCCTTTCCTTGGGGATGAAAAGGCTGTACTTGCCCCCTTCCCCGCTTTCTGGTCGGTGGGGCTTGAACCCTTTCCTTTGCCATGTTCATAATCTGCCTGTCCACTACATTCGTAGTGCGTGGCGTCCGAACCATCCAGCGCAGTCAATAAATCTATTGTTTCCCCGAAGTCTCGGGGCCCTGCTACGATCAGATTATATCTTATGTTCTCGGGATACTGCGAAATCACAGTTTGGATCAGCTGTGAATCCGGTATTGGCGGATTGAGGCTTTTCCCTTTCTTAACCAGTTCAAGAAAATAATCTATCATAGAGACGCCTCTTCCCGCGTCAAACCTGCTCTGATTAATTTCCTTCCTAATTCTTTGTTGTTGTCTTTGTCCCCAGTATCTCTCCGAAAATTTTTCTCTGAATTCCTCATAAGTGACATTATCCCCTAGGGCCACTAGCGCCCAGTTGAGTGGTCGGCTCTTTAGGCTCTTTCGTACGACAGTCATTTTTAAGTCATCCGGCACCCTCTTACTCTAAAGTACGTTTCTAGCTCACTTATGTAGTTATGTGGGTTTGAAAATTCAACCTCGTCAAAAATAGGGTAACCAATCTCATTCAAAATGTGAGTGGGGTACTGGGGACGGCCTAAATATGCCTTGTCGTTTACACTTATCAACTCACTACGCACGTCATCGCGTGAGGTCTGACATTCCTCACTGACACTATTGTTGACATGTCTTACATTTATGTTGCTACCTGATGCCGGGCTCTCACTTGTGCCCTCTTGTCTAGAAACTGCACGGTCCGAGCTGCTATGTCCGCTTAAATTTGCGGGACTACCCCATTTAGTACGTCGTTTATTGAGTTTAATTTACTTCTTAATTCTTCCAAGCATTCGTTATCCGCCCTTTCTTTATTCTTTATGGCTCGCTTGAGACCGTCCACTTCCTGATCCATGTCACCTATTTTCTCTTCCACCGAAATCTGAATTTCTCGAACCTTCTCCACTATCGCTTCCTCAACAGCTGATTTTAGATCGCTATTCTCTCTCGTAGCGCTATCTCTAACTCTCACTTCTAAATCCTTCATGCTTTCTGACATCCTATCCATAGCTATCTTCAATTGGTTCTCCATTCCGATCCCATTCTCGGCTAGTTTCCCTCTAGCTTCTCTATTTTGTCCTCCATCTTGTTTCCTCTCTCCGCTAATTTTGCAATCTGATCTCTAATCTCTCTCGAACTTTCCCCCAATCTATTTTCCATTTGTTTTATTTGTTCTCTACTTTCCCTCAGAATCTGCTCTCTACTTTCCCTTGAGTTATTCTCTAATTTAGTTTCCATTTGTTTTATTTGTTCTCTACTTTCCCTTGAATTGTTGTCTAATTTATTTTCCATGAATTGTCTCATCTGCTCCCATAACTGTTCTAGCGTCATTTCCCTTTGCCACTGTCTCTACTCTGTTGCTTTTCCACCGTTCGCTCTCCCTCTATTTCTTGTCCTGCGTTATTCTCGACCTCCTCCCTAATTTCCATAATTTCCTCGTCCTTCCTTTGCTCCATGGTTCCCTTGTTTCTATTTCCTCGTCTTTCTCGTATTTTCCTAACTACCTTACTCCTATGGCTACGTAGTATCATCTGTATGCTACTCTGTCATCTATCCGACGCTTGCTTTCCCAATAGTAATCTAACTGGGCCTGTATTTGCACTCGACTCACTTCCAACAAATTACGCAATACACTTATTTCACTCTTTCCCCCAAATATCACACAAAAAAATACATATATATATATACACCCGAAATATCACACCAGAAATTGAAACATATACACTTCATAATTATTCCCCAAAATATCATATACATATATACACATTTATACGTCTTCTATTCATACTTGCCACCGCCTCTCCGAGTCGCCTTCTCTGGTGGTCCCCGTGTTGTCTTCTCTAGTGTTGTCGTGATGTCGCGATGGCTTGGTTCTGTTCCCGCCTTCCAGCGTCGTTCCTCGGCTATGCAGGGCTGAACTGCTCCGTCCGGTCCTCCTCGTTGTTTGGTGCTGTGTTCGCACCCGGGGCCGGTCACTGGAACAGCTGTCTTCCTTCGAGCCCCACGTTGGAAAGCGCCATTTGTGGGTGGAATGTCGTTATTGAGTTCCCACGTTGGACGCCATTTGAGGGTGAGTGGTTATTGTGACCACACGTTGGGCGCCATTTGAGGGTGGGTGCGTCTCGATGTTGCGTGAGATTCACTCAGGGTAGCCGAGGTACGGTTGTGGTGTAGGTTGATGTCGGGAATAATCGCAAGCCGGCTACTTATATAAAAGGCAGTGTAAATTCCAAAACTATAAGTTTATTGTCGTATTCACTTGGTAAACCCTAGAGTATGTATTTCCGGCTGATTTATGCTTCAATCGTTGGTCGCAATTCTGTATCGACTCAGTTGCAGCTCTGAATAAGCTCTATCCGCTACTATAAATTCAATACTCTGTCCCGTACACTACGACACGAAGCTCCTAAATGTTGGCGAGTAGTATTGCCGATGACAAAGTTCAATCTATCGAGTCTTCGCCTGAAGAAAGACTATTAATTTGGGCCGCCGACACAAAAAAAGATGTCGCGCCGTCTACTCGAAGAAAAGTA
Source organism: Periplaneta americana (assembly GCA_025594305.2). Lineage (NCBI taxonomy): Eukaryota > Metazoa > Arthropoda > Insecta > Blattodea > Blattidae > Periplaneta > Periplaneta americana. The sequence continues at coordinate 34,837,479 of JAJSOF020000033.1, read as the reverse complement.
GTTATCCTATCGACACGAAACGAAGTAGTTATTCTGCCCTGTATGTAGGGCCGCCGACACGATGAGATCTTGTGCTTGTGCCCTGTATGTAGGGCCGCCGACACGATGTAAAGTTGTTTTGATGATCTCCGCTCCGAAGCGGAATAGTAGTCCTCATCTCCGCTCCCCGTCACCCTTATTTATAAAAACCTATCCTACGCTAAAACTAACTATTCTATTGGTTAAAAACTACGTCACTAACTGGCCTAAAATCTATTCCCTATTGGTCCAAAGTGACCTCATAAGCTGGACCAAGATCTCTTCTTATTGGGCGCGAAATATGTCATCTCTAAATTTAGACTTTGGATTTCCCATAACCTCAACTTAGTTTGTATATCTCGCAAGAATACCCGTTCTTTGGAAAACCCAAGCTTGGCAGTATCTTTCCCACGGGTCCAGTCTAACTCCGGCTTTAGGATTTATGCTTCATCGAGTCTCTATACGAAACCCCGCTCAAGGTGGCCCTAAATCTGTCCGATGCTGACAAGTGACGAAACACCTGTGTGGGAAGCTAATTCTATCGAAGTCGCCAGAACATCCCCGCGAATACATGTAATAAAAATATGGAGATATCACTTCGCTAATAAATCGGTCTCACCCTCTCCTAATTACTGCTTCACCGTAGAACGGGTAATTTCGCAGTAGTGCATATATGATTTTACTGCGGCTTTACAATAGCGTGAACGTAAGTTTTAAGAGGCCGACAACAGGAAGCGTGTCCTTTGCACTGCTATAGAAAAAAATCAAGGATATTGGTCGACACCTCTGTCGGCAATACAGTGAAACATCGAAAGTTGGCTGTTTTTGTGTTTTGATACACAGCTGTGAAGAAAGTGAGCATTGTTACATATAAATTGTTCCTTTTATGTTACTTTCATAATGTATTTCATAATTATTTACTACTGCGGAATTAGCCAAGTCCTATTGCGGATTTATCCGCACTGTTACGGAATTACCCGAGTTGTTCTGTTTCAACTGTAATGTATGTACAACTAAATATAATTGCATTTTAATAGGTCTCTTTATCTCATTTGGTAATGAAAGATTTCGTCCATGTCTACATACCTTGATAATATTTTTCAATAAACATTTTCATAAAAATATGATAGATTTACTTCTTAGTACTGCGGAATTAGCCGAGTCTCTCCTATAGCACAAGGTAAGTTAACAATTTAAGTACTATCATACTGTCAACGGGGTAACATTGGCCCTTTAAGGATAACTTTGGCCTAACAGAGATTACATATTTGAATTGTTATAACTATCACAAAATACTGGCAGGAGCTGCCATCTACACAGTACAGTTGAAGTTACGCAGGTATACCACATTTTGTGGGAGATATAAACTTTAAAATATATATTCTCTATTGGGCCAAAGTTACCCTTAATGGGCCAATGTTACCCCCGTTAATACATAAGACAAGAAAATAATTGCATGTGTGTTAAGCTTTATTACATGACATAATTAAAGTTTGAAAAACTTGATTAAATTACATAAGTTAGGTCAGATACAACAGTCTTCATGAGTGGGATAGTCTTCCTTAAGCTACGTTACGCGGTCGAACATCTGTACCAGCGTCGTGGTACTACCACTGAAGATGGAGGAGCATTCCTCCGAAACATGTACGCTTTTTAACCGATTTTATTAATTTTATTCAATCATTAAAAAGTGTTCATATAACTGTATTAAATCACTTCTATTGTATATTTGAAAAACTTATTAAAGTTATAATAAATAATAATATGTGGTTAAAGGATACCAATATAAAAATATGCGAGTTAAAAACAAGATTAAAATATCTTGAAAGATAGTTTACTTATAAAATGCATCATTTATAACTAACAATATTTCAGTGGAAATAATGTAAATACATTATTTTAATTATTTATCAATGTTGGACATTTCTAGATTATCGTTTATGTCTTTTGAGTCGTCTTGATGTATTCGACTGAACATCGCATCTTCATCGCCACATATTAGCAAGACATATTTTCAAGTCAGAATAATCGATAAAACTGTGGCAACCATCTCTCACGACTAATTTTATTATTATCCACAGTATATTTAACTTCGTTTTATTTTAAAACAAAACCAATATTACAGAATATGTTTTTAATAATCTACAAATGTTTAACATTGACAAATAATGAAAATATATTAATTATTAATTAATTATGCACCTAGTGAATTATATTTTACTACATAAAAATCATCCTACATTATCTCTTCATTCTATAAAAAAAAATCACTTTCGCATTCCTTGTAAAACTACATTTACATGAAGATCTTGAAATTTGGACAGAACAGCATAATGATACAATTATTCTAGCTGTGCCATGTTCTGACTTGAGGCTTGTTGTTGACATTCGAAAACACAACTAAATACAGTACTAGCAGGTACTCCGAGCGCTAAATAAAGGTAGATTCACGTCATAATCTCAAGGACGCGAATCAAAGCTGAACAGCTCTAGAGTAACCATTTTTCTTCTTTTTTTGTATTTTAAAGTTCACTGTGTATACACATATCACTAAAATAAATGAAAGAGCTCTGATAAAATAGTATCCCATTCTATAAAGATAAATATAGCCTGTCCCACATTCATGTAATAGGTCTGATGGTGGGAACACGAGGTACCATACCCTCCTTCTTTGCCAACAAATGTAAAAACCTAACCCTAACATACAGCATTGCGAAGGAAATACCCACTAGTACTCTCACAGATATTGAGAAATCACTTGTATGAGAGTGATAATGGAAATTTCAAGTTATCTAAACCGATGGCTATTCATTGGTTTAGATATCAGTGTCAACAAATCCGTAGCTATTATTTTTTTCGCTCTGTACGGCATTCAAACCTTTCTACAATATCTGATAATACTACTTATTATCCCTTGATTCTGCAAATGAGCATGTATGCTACTTAGACGTAAATTTTTCTGACTTTTGTATATTCGATTCCCTTACTTATTTACTCACTTACTTACTTACTTACTGGCTTTTAAGGATCCCGGAGGTTCATTGCCACCCTCACAAAAGCCCGCCATTGATCCCTATCCTGAGCACGATTAATCCAGTCTCTATCATCATATCCCACCTCCCTCAAATCCATTTTAATATTATCTTCCCATCTACGTCTCGGCCTCCCCTAAGGTCATTTTCCCGCCGGCCTCCCAACTAACACTCTATATGCATTTCTGGAATCGCCCATACGTGCTACATGCCCTGTCCATCTCAAACGTCTGGATTTAATGTTCCTAATTATGTCAGGTGAAGAATGCAATGCGTATATTCGATTCCCTAACGGTTTCAAATGTAAATCATTTTACCTTTTAGGTGTGTTTCCAAATTATATGTAATACGCTTTATCAAATCTCGCAACGTTTTCATAAAGGAAGCTTAATTTATTAATTTATTAATTTATTATTATTATTATTATTATTATTATTATTATTATTATTATTATTATTATTATTATATAACTACTTAAAGATAGACTATTTTTACTATTGTTTTGGATGCGATAAGAAGGAACTACCCTTAACGTAATTTCAATATTGCTTGTCAAATACTGTGTAAATCAGGTATGCTCATTCTCTGACTCCCGATTACGTTCTGTAATCACAACCTTCCAATGTAGAGCGTGCTGTTCCTCGTTCGAAGCTCGACGGATGACTGCAGAAGGCAGTTCAAGTACTTAGTAACGTACGAACAGTGCGGGACAGTGACAGTCAAAACCTTCTGTAAGCAAACGATCATTCCTTATAGTGTGGGAGGAAGACTATTTTTGTTGTACGTTCGGTGAAAACGTAAAGTGTTTACTATATTGTAAGGTACTGTCAGGAATACTACTGAGAAACATAAAACTACATTATAGGCTCTGCTACCCAGAACATGCCGAAGTGGCAGAGAAGCTGTTTTCTGTAATATAGTCTATTTTCATATACCTACGTTATTATTATTATTATTATTATTATTATTATTATTATTATTATTATTAGTATTATTAGACCTATTATTGTTATTGTGGTGATTTTATTCGAGCAGAAATAGATATTTTGATAAAATAATTTTTCAGGGGTATAACGTGCACTACAGCTTCAAGAATTTAAAGAACTTCATGAAAGGTCAAACATTGAAGAGAGTCGAACAATTCAGAGTCTATGTTTTGGAGCAAGTTAGCCTATGTAGTATATTGGGAATTAGCTAAGGCACTAAACCCCTTCACGGATGGTGAACTTGTAAAAGAGATGTATGGTGCCTGAACAAAATATAGTTAATTATGTCTCTGTACTGCAACAGCTCAAATGTGAATTCACAGAACATAGATTTAGTGATTTTAGACGTAAGGATAGTGATATTGGTCTTTTTGTTAATCTTTTCATAGTACATTTAGTACAATCTGTGAGAGTGCAGTTCCAGGACGAGTTAATTGATTTACTAAGTAACGTAGAATTCAGAACTAAATGCAGAGAATATTACTTGACAAGCTTAGAATTATTTTAAAAAATGAACAAAACGAAATATCCCAAGATGAGCTTATTCGCTGCCATTATGTTAGCTACCTTCGCCTGGACATATGTGCGCGAAAAATTGTTTTCGAGAATGAAGGTTGCTAAATCCATACATAGGTCCCGATTAAGAGATGAGCATCTTTAGCACATTGCAGTAAATTCGTTGGAAATAGATTCCCGATTACTTGCAGAAAAGAATGCAGATGTTGAATAGACCGCAATGTAGACTATATGGTGAAATATGAAAATGATATTATCTATGATATTATTATATCGTAACTATATTAAATATAATAAATAATGTAATAACTGAATATTACAGTGTATACTCTTTCCTTTTTCAAATTCAGTTTATTATCGGTATTTGTAAGAGTGTCAGAACTATGCCACAGGCGGTGCTGCAATGTAGTTGCGGAGCCCAGTCCGTACACTGTGTGTGTTATGCAGTGCAGCATCATCCGTGCAATCGGGGCTTTTACAATTTTGAGCATACCTGGTGTAAATGAACAAAATTAAATGAAATTAATTAAGTACCGGTAATATTAAAAAAGTCCATTGCCTATATAAGTTGTACTAGCTAATCGACAGCAGTTTAAAGTACACGGCGCATGAAGAGTTATCTTGCTTTGCGAGTGGGCAACGAGCGGCATTAACACTGGGCTAAGCGGATGCATCGTAATAAGCAGCGACAGGGTTGAGCTGTTCACCTCGTCACGGCCGCAGCGCCGGACGCGTGAGGGAGTTTCTGTCAGCAGTGCCGCACAAAGGAACTGCAAGTAATGGAACATGACAAGCGTCACACAAGAATGTCTGATTCGGGCGGGAATGATGAAAACTCGCGTTTTAAAACCGCAATCATCACTTCTCGGATGCCACGTCGAATAACTTCTGTTTGGAAAGAATCCTGAAATATCTCTGAAATGTTGGGAAAAGTCTAACTTCTGTGTGCATTTTCAGTGTAAGTAACGTAGAAACCGTACATCCTTCCATTGTGGTAACTGGAGCGTGTAGTGAAGTGGTATGAATTCTGGCTTAAAGATTAGGTAATTTTAAAGTTCAGTTATTACTTTTGTGTTAATAATAATAATAATACAATAATAATAATAATACTTACTTATTTACTTACTGGCTTTTAAGGAACCCGGAGGTTCATTGCCGCCCTCACATAAGCCCGCCATTGGTCCCTATCCTGAGCAAGATTAATTCATTCTCTATCATCATATTCCACCTTCCTCAAATCCATTTTAATATTATCTTCCCATCTACGTCTCGGCCTCCCTAATGGTCATTTTCCCTCCGGCCTTCCAACCAACACTCTATATGCATTTCTGGATTCGCCCATACGTGCTACATGCTCCGCCCATCTCAAACGTCTGGATTTAATGTTCCTAATTATGTCAGGTGAAGAATACAATGCGTGCAGTTCTGTGTTGTGTAACTTTCTCCATTCTCCTGTAACTTCATCCCTTTAAGCCTCAAATATTTTCCTGAGCACCTTATTCTCAAACACCCTTAAACCTATGTTCCTCTCTCAAAGTGAGAGTCCAAGTTTCACAACCATAAAGAACAACCGGTAATATAACTGTTTTATAAATTCTAACTTTCAGATTTTTTGACAGCAGACTGGATGATAAAAGCTTCTCAACCGAATAATAACAGGCATTTCCCATATTTATTCTGTGTTTAATTTCCTCCCGAGTATCATTTATATTTGTTACTGTTGCTCCAAGATATTTGAACTTCTCCACCTCTTCAAAAGATAAATCTCCAATTTTTATATTTCCATTTCGTACAATATTCTCGTCACGAGACATAATCATATACTTTGTCTTTTCGGGATTTACTTCCAAATAATAATAATAATTATTATTTATTTATTTACTTATTTATTTATTATTTATTATTAATATTTGTGTGCTGAACAACAGCCAGAGGCCAATTATAGTTCAGCACAATACACAAACAGTAGATACAAAGGTGCAAAAACAAAATAAATAATATCTTATGTAAACAAAAACATACATAAATAAAATTGAGCACAAGAACAGTAAATACTAATAATCAAAACGAAACTGTACCTTAAAAGGATCTAAATTGTGCCCATGCAAATTGGCATATTTTATGCATCTACAGACTGGAGAAAGTGATTTTGAATTTCTGTTATAATTTTTTTTTTTTTAAATCTTAAACCTTTTGTAGGAATACGAAGGCTGATATTGTTTATGATAGACTTACAATCAATATCACCCTTGATAACTTTGCAAAACAATTGGTAATCAAGATTCTGACGTCTAGAATAAAGGCTACAACAGTTAAAATATTTACAGGTAATCTCATAGTTAAGTCAAAGGAATTTGGTATAAATCGAAAAGCACATAAGGAAATAAATTTTCTTTGAATATTTTCCAATTTAACCGAATCTGTTGAAGTAATGGAATTCCAGGCTACAGATGCATATTCAAGTTTAGATCGAACCAAAGTAAAGTATAGAATTAATAGAGACTCTGGAGTAGAAAAAGAATAAGTTCAATAATAATAATAATAATAATAATAATAATAATAATAATAATAATAATGTCCGCCGAGTTAGTTCTGTGGCAGCGCGTCTGCGTCCAGACGAGCCGGCCCGGGTTCCATTCCCGGAGAGGTCAGAACTTCTAATCCCTAATTTTTCACCAATATGCCAATATACTGCCTCCTGAGTTATGAAAGCGTCTAAGTTGGTGTTTACACAGAATAATCTGATTCACTGGATTTCTGACTATGATATGGTCTTTGTAAAAACAAGTAGTGCAGGTTTATAGGAAACTCAAATTAGTGTTTTACTGGTTACTTCAGCATAAATTTTGGTACCTAATAACCGCGAGTAAATGATTAGTCACTAATGGCAGCTGGCAGTGGAACATGTATTTACATAATTGAGAGGTATGTGTGTGTATTAAAATGGTTGGTTTACACAGCGATATGAAGGTTCACGGATCGCTAATCTGCGTGGATTATCTGTTGTTTCCTATGTTAATTGAAGTCTGGTTATCGAGTCCTCACTAAATACATTGTCAAGCAAGAGGAAATCTCAATTTAGTTTAAAACAAGTTGAGGGTTGGGTTAGATATTTGCTCTGAATTTTTTTCCACCGGGTCAATTTTTTTATTGTTGTCGTGTTATTCATGAATGAGTTGTAGGGAAAAGCTTTTTAAAGCTCGATTTAACTTGGGCGAATACTCATTACAGCTTGTATCACCAGCACCAGCATAGGTCCGTGTTTTATTGTATTTGCCATTCTGTACAAGCTGATCCAGAATTAAGAGAACCATATCATTTACATTGGAATTGCGGACGTTTTCAATCGCGATAAATTGCATACCATCAGAGATTGTTACCAAATTCGCGCAACTACTCCGTCCATTACCATTGGCTTAAATGGAACAATTTAGTGCTTCCAATGTTTTCCTCTTATAATGTTGCATTCCAATACAAAATTGGCTTCAGTATTCGGCTATGTCTCATTTCCCTTGTTTACTCTGAAATAAGGGACGCTAGTTTGGTCGAGTGCAGAGTTGTGAGATTTTTACAACAAAAATTAGTACTTGCAACATAAAATTGAGAAGTAGCCAAATATAGTAAACAATGTGTCAAGAAGTTGCAACACGATTTTAAAATTATATAATATATTGTTCGCTGAACATTTAGTCCTTTCGTCGCCCTGAGTTGCGCAGTTGGTATAGCGCTGGCCTTCTGTGCCCGAAGTTGCAGGTTCGACCCGGCCCAGGTCGATAGCATTTGAGTGTGCTTAAATGCGACAGACTCATGCCACTAAATCTAGTGGCATGTAAAAGAACTCCTGCGGGACAAAATTTCGGCACACCGGCGACGCTGATATAACCTCGGCAGTTGTGAGCGTCGTTAAATAAACCACAATTTAACTTTTTTTTTAGTCCTTATAGCATCATTGCTGTGTAATGTGTAAAGCTAATTTGAATATTCTAATAATCTTAGATAAAATATGACATGGAAATAAGTATTGCTAAGTATGAAATGTTTGTGTTTTGTGAAAAATATTCAGTTCACAGAAAAAAGTTGAAATAGTAAAAATCATTCATTCAAACAACGATGTCTTTATCTCCAGCTTTTTCTTTAGTTCTACAGCCTAAATATATTGATGACGCCATAAAAATGGCAGAGGGTTTTACAGAAGGAATTAAATTAAACATTTTTTACAAACCTTTTTTTTTTATTTTTAGATGATTCATCTGCTTTAGCGACTCAGAAGACTAATTACATATACAGTGCGAGCGAGAAGTCTCTCCGCAGTGCTTGTGTAGCCACGGTGCAGCCGAGAATCCACTAGGCAGAAAATTCAAGTGGCAGCACTGGCCGCTAAGCATATGATGAACTGGGGATGTGAGGTTGTCATATCGGAATTAATGGGGAAGTGTCAACTTTCTACAAAATTACGTACCAGCTGTCTACAGGATTACTATAACTAATGGAGCTGCGGAGAGACTTTTGGATCGCACTGTATTACATATTCTTTATTTACTTGAAGGTACAATAGTACAAGAGGCCTCGTCAATGTAATAATTAAATACAATGTGTCAATATTTAAAATAATAAAAGAGTAAAAAAATGATACAATTGAACTAAAATACTACATCATTTTCAAAAAAATTCATTCATTTTATAAAAAGGATTATTTTCTAGCCATCTCTTAATCTGAAGTTTAAATTGTTTTTCATTATGTGCCTTTATGCTCACATTTAAATACATTTATTTTAACAATATTTCCGTTCTCGTTCTCGTTTCCATTCCCGGTTTATTGTGAAGTAGCTTTTAGCATGGCGTAACGATCCCAACAGAATAGGTGACCTAAAGGAAGATGGAAGAATGATCTCTTTTGGGAGCTGTACGGATCTTACATCCTAATCCTTGTTCGAAGGAGGAGTAGTAGAAGAAGGAGAAGAAGATACCCTTCTATATTTTTTCGCAGTGAAGAATTTTATTTAGTACTGGAAATCAGAAGGGACTGGTTTAATGACACGTGAGGCTGTCTGCATGAAAGTCGGATCCACAGCGAACCTTAGCACATTCGGCTAGTCTGGATGAGACTGCGCCAACCTGGGGTTCAGCGTAATGCTTAACACAGGTAGACATAGCGCTAGGGTTGGCAATCCCCTTTCAGGATAATATTAATAACTATACCTCTTTTTGGAGCCTATAACTTAATACTGAATTTCCTTGTTCTGTCAGCATTTCTTTCAGCACGGAGGCACCCGCGGACATGTTGTGTGCAGAGCTCACCTTTTAGCATACGTAAGACAGAGACCACGGCTACCGCAATCACATTGGCGCGGTGCAGCCCGGCCACGTGAACCGTGACTGATAAATGAGCTGGGAAAGGGAATTAATGTGTGACTGAATTTGAATGACAACTGGGACGGATAAATTAACTGCACAGCGGAGCGTCGGTCTACAGCGCGTTAGGCCGCCGTCACAATGCGCGGGGGCGGGGAGAACGGGTGTTTCCTAAACGCGTGTAGTATTTTTCTTTATAGTGCCTTGCGGACAAATAACGCGGACTATAATTTCACTTCTTACTACTACTACTACTACTATTACTACTACTACTACTACTACTACTATTACTACTACTACTACTACTACTACTGCTACTGCTGCTCCTGCTGCTGCTACTGCTGCTACTGCTGCTACTGCTACTACTGCTGCTACTGCTGCTACTACTGCTACTACTGCTGCTACTACTGCTACTGCTGCTACTGCTGCTACTGCTGCTACTGCTGCTACTGCTGCTACTGCTACTGCTGCTACTGCTGCTACTACTGCTACTACTACTACTGCTGCTACTGCTGCTACTACTGCTACTACTGCTACTACTACTGCTACCGCTGCCACTGCTGCTGCTGCTGCTGCTGCTGCTACCACTGCTGCCACTGCTGCCACTGCTACTGCTACTGCTGCTGCTGCTGCTACTGCTGCCACTGCTGCTACTGCTGCCACTGCTGCTACCACTGCTACTACTACTACCACTACTACTATTACCATTACACTACTACACTACTACTACTACTACTGCTGCTGCTGCCGCTGCTGCCACCGCTACCACTGCTGCCACTGCTGCCACCGCTGCCACCGCCGCTACCACCGCTACTACTGCTGCCACTGCTGCCACCGCTGCCACTGCCGCTACCACTGCTACCACTGCTGCTACCACTGCTACCGCTGCTACCGCTGCCACCGCTGCCACCGCTGATACCACTGCTACCACCGCTGCCACCGCTGCCACCGCTACCACCGCTACCACTGCCACCGCTGCCACCGCCACCGCTGCCACTGCTGCCACCGCTGCCACCGCTACTACCACCGCTACTGCTGCCACTGCTGCCACTGCTGCTACTACTGCTACTACTGCTGCTACTACTGCTGCTACTGCTGCTACTACTGCTACTACTGCTACTACTGCTGCTACTACTGCTACTGCTGCTACTGCTGCTACTGCTGCTACTGCTACTACTGCTACTGCTGCTACTGCTGCTACTGCTGCTACTGCTACTACTGCTGCTACTGCTGCTACTGCTGCTACTACTGCTACTACTACTACTACTACTACTACTACTACTACTACTACTACTAAACCAGGGTTAAAACTTGCTTACACAGTTGATCATAAAACTTGATCAGAATTAAGTAATTACATACTGATTACATAATGAGATCAAAAGAGGTAGTTACATAAAATTTACCTCATAAAATAAAAATAAACATAGTGAAATACATATTAATTTGTTAGAATCAGATGCGAATCACATAAAAACAGAAGCCGATAATTCAATAAAAAAAGAAAAATGTACACAGTAAAAATAAAAAATAAACACATTAGTATACATGTTAATATTAGATTACAATTAAATAGGACTTACACAATTAAATCAGAAACCGACAATTGAATAAAATGTACACAAAAACAGATTAATAATAAAAAACAACAACACAGTGGGATACATATTGGCGTTACGTGATAAATAAACACGATTTAGATAATAAAAGTAATAATAATAATAAATACAGTGGAACACATTTGCAACATGTTAGGTCTGGCAACTCATCATAAGATACTTTTCTAATTTACATTTAAAGGAAATTAAAGTTCGGCAGCCCTTGACTTCAGGCGGCAGAGAATTCCAGTGACGAGAAGTAGCAACAGTGAAAGACGAAGAATGAAGAGATGATGTGTGCAGTGGTATTTCTAGCATGTTATCATATTGTGACCGAGTATTTAAGTTATGATACCGAGAAAGACTGTGGAATCGGACAGATAAGTAAGAGGGAGTAGAGGTGTGCAAAATTCGGTATAAGAGAGAAAGGGAATGTAACTTTTTCCTCTCATTTAACCTGAGCCATGATAATTTATCGAAAGAAGGCGAAATGTGATCGTAGTAGCGGAATTACAAATGAAACGAACACACGCATTATGAACACGTTGCAGTTTCTGGGATAAATCCACCCCGAGATCACTGAATAAAGCGTCACAATAATCGAAATGAGGCATAATAAGAGTCTGTACAAGCATCTGCTTTAATTTAGCTGGATAGTGGTACAATCTTTTTAATGAGTGAAGAGTGGAAAATACTTTCTTGCATGTGTGTTTGATTTGCGTGTCCCAGGTAAGGTTAGATTCAAAATGAACTCCCAGGTTTTTTACAGTTGAACTGAATGGAATGATCGCTTTATTCAGAGTCACGGGAGGAAGGTTCAGTTTATTAATATCGGGGATTAATCTTTTATTCGAAAATAAGATGCCTGTGATTTATCTGTATTTAAGTTAAGTCCGAATTGTTGAGACCAAGATGAAACGGATTCGAGATCTTTATTGAGTCTATTAGTACAGTCACTTAGTCCATCAGGACTGGCGGAAATGTATAATTGAACGTCATCTGCATAAATATGATATCTGCAATATTTAAATGACTTGGCGATATCGTTAATATAGAGACAGAAAAGCAATGGACCCAATACCGAACCCTGGGGAAATCCTGACTCTACTCTCTGCCAGGAGGAGAACCGATTATTAAAGACAACACGCTGCTGGCGGCCAGTGAGGTAGGAGTGCATCCAGGTGATAACGCTGTCAGAAAAATTTAACACTCGAAGTTTAGTTAATAGTAGCTCCATGTCAACAGAGTCAAATGCTTTGCTATAATCCAGTAAAATTAATATTGTTGCTAGTCGTTTATCCATAGCCTCTCGTATATCTTCAGTTAAATTCAATAAAGCAGTGGCAGTGCTATGCCCGCTTCTGAATCCAGATTGGAAGGGGCCGATAATATTAAATTCAATCAGATATTTGCTTAATTGCTTATGGAGAATACGTTCAAGAGCCTTTGACAGAACGGGAAGAATGCAGATTGGCCTATAGTCTTTAGGAGATGTAGGTGTGTTTACTTTAGGTATTGGACGCACTAAAGCCGTCTTCCAAAGATTTGGGTAGGTAGAATTAATGATGGAAGAATTAAAAATATGTGTTATCACTATTATTATTATTATTATTATTATTATTATTATTATTATTATTATTATTATTAGTATTATTCCTTTTCAAGTATTGGGGTGTATCCCGTCCCGCGCCAAAAGTGTCTCCAGTTTTGAAACTGATTTTTCTGTTTGCTTTTCGGACGTCCTACGTCTCGTCGTCCTCTCGGTATATAAAAATTCTTGCTGTGGTAAACGGTCAAAAGTCGTCCTGTTAACATGATTTTCAAATTTTCTTGGTATTGTATGATGTCTTCTAATAAACTGGCTTGTATATCCAATTCATTTCTTATATCTACACTTCTCACTCTATCTCTTAGAGTTAATCCTAGCAACTTACTCATAAATCTTCTTTATGAGATTTCTATTCTTCTTTCACCTATTTTTTTCTCTCACTCAAGTTTTACTACTGAAAGGGAGCATCGCTTTCGATATAATATTATGGAGTCTTAGCTGAAATTTATTCTTCATTGTATTTCCCAGGTATCTACTAATACAACCATTTATCAAGTTATATTATGTCTCCTGATCAGAACATACTACTTACAACTTACAAATGACTTTTAAGGAACACGCATGTTTATTACCGCTCTCACATAAGCCAGCCATCAGTCCCTATTATGTGCAAGATTAATCCAGTCTCTATCATCATATCCTGCCTCCCTCAAATCCATTTTAATATTATCTTCCCATCTACCTCTCGGCCTTCCCAAAGGTCCTTTTCCCTCCGGTGTCACAACTAACAATCTACATGCATTTCTGGATTCGCCCATACGTGCTACATCCCCTGTCCATCTCAAAAGTCTGGATTTAATGTTCCTAATTATGTCAGGTGAAGGAAAAAATTCGTGCAGTTCTGCGTTGTGTAACTTTCTCCATTCTCCTATAACTTAATCCCTCTTATCACCAAATATTTTGCTACGAACCTTATTCTCAAACAACCTTAATCTTTGTTCCTCTCTCTAAGTGAGAGTCCAAGTTTCACAACCATACAGAACAACCGGTAATATAACTGTTTTATAAATTCTAACTTTCAGATTTTTTGACAGCAGACTGGATGATAAAAGTTTCTCAACCGAATAATAACAGGCATTGCCCATATTTATTCTGCGTTTAATTTCCTCCCGAGTGTCATTTATATTTTGTTACTGTTGCTCCAAGATATTTGAATTTTTCAACCTCTTCGAAGGATAAATCTCCAATTGTTATGTTTCCATTTCATACAATATTCTGGTCACGAGACATAATCATATACTTTGTGTTTTCGGGATTTACTTCCAAACCTATCGCTTTACATGCTTCAAGTAAAATTCCCGTGTTTTCCCTAATCGTTTGTGAATTTTCTCCTAATATATTCACGTCATCCGCATAGACAAGAAGCGGATGTAACCCGTTCAATACCAAACACTGTCTGTTATCCTGAACTTTCCTAATGGCATATTCTACAGCGAAATTGAAAAGTAAAGTCGAACTAGTTTCTTGGGAATACCAAATTCAATAAGAATATCATATAAAACTTCTCTCTTATCCAAGTCATATGCCTTTTTTAAATCTATAAATAATTGATGTACTGTACCCTTATACTCCCATTTTTTCTCCATTATCTGTCGAATACGAAAAATCTGATCAACATTCGATCTATTACGCCTAAAACCGCACTGATGGTTCCCAATAATTTCATCTATGTATGGAGTTAATCTTCTCAAAAGAATATTGGACAAAATTTTGTACGACGTCAACAAAAGTGATATTCCTCGAAAGTTACCACAGTTAGTCTTGTCCCCTTTCTTAAAAATAGATACAATTGTAGTACGAAATGGAAAAATAAAAACTAGTAATTTAGCCTGTAATAAGGTAGGAAATTTGAAATATCTTAGAGAAACAATAACAGGTATACTCGGGAGGAAATTAAACACAGAATAAATGTGGAAATTGCCTATTATTATTCGGTAGATAAGCTTTTGTCATCCAGTGTTTTCTCAAGAAAGCTGAAAGTTAGAATTTATAAAACAGTTATATTACCGGTTCTTCTGTATGATTGTGAAACTTGGACTCTCAATTTGAGAGGAGTAGAGGTTAAGGGTGTTCAAGAATAAGATGCTTAGGAAAATATTTGGAGCTAACAGGAATGAAGTTACAAGAGAATGGAGGAAGTTACACAACGCAGAACTACACGCATTGTATTCTTCACCTGACAAAATTAGGAACATTAAATCCGGACGTTTGAGATGGGCAGGACATGTAGCACGTATGGGCGAATCTAGAAATGTACTATGTTAATTGGGAGGCCGGAGGGAAGAAGACTTTCGAGAGAAAATCATGAAAGTCAAAATAATGTTTTGAATAGCTATTATAATACAAAGTTGTAACGATATAGAAAATCAACAAATGTTGAGTTACATTAATGACGAAACTTGACTACAAAATTACAGGAAAGATAAAACTGTATGGAGTCAAGAACCATATATGTGATAGAAACATTAGAATTGGTTTTGTATGGATTAGGTTGGGAGTGTGTAAATTGAAAGGTTTTAGAGGTAATGTAGATATTGATAATGACAGATGCATATTATGTGGCGAAATAGAAACTATAAAACATATATTGTTAACAAGTGGGAAGACAGATTGGAGTGAACGCAGTTTTGTCAAAAGGCAATGACTAAATTTTAGTAATGAAATTGCTTTAGCCAAAATATTAAGAATTACAAATGAACAGATAACAAAGTCCTTATGAACATACCTTTGGAAAGTAAGGGGAAAACGAATGATGGAAATAAATAAGTTAAAAGAAATATAAAATAAATTTCAAAATGTATGTTGCATATACTGTAAGAAGGTTGTATATATATAATTGTATATTGATAAGTGAGTGATAGCTATATGACCGGAGGTCAATGCTGTCATTCAACATTGTAACGCATTGCAGCCAAACAAATAACTGAATGAATGAATGAATGAATGAATGAATGAATGAATGAATGAATGAATGAATGAATGAATAAATAAGCAAATAAAATATCGATAGTAATAAAAGCTTCTATGGCACTGAAATGGTATTGATTGAAACTATTCCTGTCATGAAATTGTATCAGCCATAAACAAACTGTTACGAAACTGAAGTCATTTTATAGGCGTGTTTCAGGAAATGCAGCATATGTGTTAAGGGAGTTATGTTTCAGTTGAATTGCTTATGCCCCTGACACTCTGTACAGTTATTCTGGTTTATTCGTGCATTGAAGTCACCATCAATTGCAGTGTAAATTTTCCTTTGTACAAGGGAAGGAAGCTCCCTTTTAGATTTACTATAAAATCGAACGTTGCGAACATTTTCTCGGTCCTCCTCTTTCTCTTACTTCCGTTTTGGACCCCATCTGCTATTGTGAAGCAGCCACATCAAAATTACAAGCTCCACTTTCGTTAAACGTAAAGGAGAAGTAGAATTGAGCACAAAGTGAAATTGATTTCTTCGTCTTCTTTTGTTGATTCTTCCAATGGTGAACTATAATGCTTCTTGTCTGTGTCGGAGTAATACGAAAGAAATAGCCTTGGGGCATGACTGAGTTAAGTCTGTTCCATTATTCACATGCAGAGTACAGTACACAGCTAGTGATATCATCTTACAACAGTCCTCCTAAAATATGAGGTCATAATCCTCTTTGACATTTTGTATATTGGTAAAACATCTGAAGGGAATGTTGTACCAATGCTTCGCTCCCAATATAAAGTGTGAGACACAACACAGTTTCAAAATAAGGCATAAATATGTAGATAGGTCCTATTATCCCCTTCAGAAGCCTCGATTTTCCCATGCTGGTCTTTGAATCCAAGATGCGCAGGTTCAAACAAGATTGAGGGCGATGTAGTTTAAAGAGAGATAAAACTATGGTCCGTCTCAGAAATCTGTGGAGCAGAAAGACGGAACAAGACCTGTGCGCAAGTGGTATGTGGGAGGCTAGGACCAATGACCGCTCTGTGGGGGGGGGCATTGGTTTAACGAAACTACCAATCCCTTGCAATCACACTGGCTTAGTGGATAGAGCGTCAGCACGTAGAGCTGAAAACCCGGGTTCAAATCCCGGTGCCAGAGAGAATTTTTCTCTGTTCCCCTCATCTTTCATCATATGATGACGCAGAATATCTGCACGGAAATATCATATGTACTTCGGTACATTATAATAATATATGAAATGCGAGTAATCACTTTGTGATTTAAGACGGCGCTTATTCCGTCGGATCCCGTAACGAGTGCACCTCTGCACATGTATGGATATTGTCCCACTGTCATACATCTTTGACGCAGGGCATGAGGGTAGGCCAATAGAGGGAGCCCAAGATGTGGAACTTAAACTGATAGAATTGGATCCGACATTGGAATGGGAATCCGGTGTGGCTTAGTGGATAGAGCGTCAGCATGTAGAGCTGAAAACCCGGGTTCAAATCCCGATGTCGGAGAGAATTTTTCTCAGTTTATTTATTTATTTATTTATTTATTTATTTATTTATTTATTTATTTATTTGTTTATTTATTTATTTAGCTATTTATTTATGTGTTTGTTTATTTACTTTTAGATTTGCGTGCAGTAACATTAAGATAGTCAATCGAATACTGACTGTACTTCCAGCGAATAGGGATTATAAAGAATGGACACTGAGCGAATTTTCCTGTGTTTTGTTTCTCTGTGCGCCAGCGGCTAGTTCCACTTTCAAGCGCTAGAGGTAGTGTAATCGAGCATACGCTAAGATAATAGAGTTGAGACACAGGATCCAAACATCGCCTACCTCATTGCATAATCCAGTAACGCTTTGCTTCAAATAAATTCAAGTTAACAGCTTTTCCTTATTTCTCAGTGACAAACTAGTTGCAATAATAATATTTTATATTTCAGATATCATAAATTATATTGTAAAATAATATAATACATTATAAAATTAAGTATCGAATTCGTTTAATATTTGTATATAATATTATATAGGTATATGGTTTTACTTCTCGTAAGAGTTTTGTTTTTCCATTTTCAGCGCTATCAAATCATTACATATTTTAATTGTTGTTGGGGTCAACGTCTCAACTCTTATTATAAAGGAACTCTAGAGTCTAGATATTACAGTTAATGAAGGATTTTTTATTTTATGGATCCAATTTATTTTATTTGAGTACATAATGTACCTAGATGTATTAATTATATGCGTTATATTTCCGCTGTGTCGACTGCTAGCTGATTTGATGTCAACGCCAACTCTAGGGAGAAAGCTGAATCTGACGCTCTAGCTGGCTTGAAGGTCATTGAAATCGGTCCGGCTACATCAAAGGTACCGACGCGAAGTGTCCATTCTTTATAATCCCTATTCGCTGGTACTTCTATGTTAGTAAGAAGAACTTGGACATCGGCATTCAGAAATGTACCCGTGGTATTATTACTATGGAAATGAAAAAGAAAGCACATAATATTGTATTTTGTTACTTTAATTCTAGTATTATATTTCACTAAATTATTGGGATTTCCTTGAATTCCACGGATATATTTTTTATATGTAGCAATAGCAATAGTTTTAATTTGCTTTCAAATGACTTTTAGAGAACCCGGAGGTTCATTTCCGTCCTCTCATAAGGCCGCCATCGGTCCCTATTCTGAGCAAAATTATTTCAGTTCCTGGCATCATATTCCACTTCCCTCAAATCCATTTTAATATTATCCTCCCATCTTCATCTCGGCCTCTCGAAAGGTCTTTTTCCCCTCCGGTCTCCCAACTAACACTCTATATGCATTTTTGGATTCACCCAAACTAGTCTACTACATGCCCTGCCCATCTCAAACGTCTTGTTTTAATGTTCCTAATTATGTTAAGTGAAGAATACAATGCGTGCAATTCTGTGTTGTGTAACTTTCTCCATTCTCCTGTAACTTCATCCCTCTTAGCCTCAAATATTTTCATATGCACCTTAATCTCGAATATCTTTAACCTCTGTTCCTCTCTCAAAGTGAAAGTCCAAGTTTCAAAACCATGCAGAAAAATCGGTAATATAGCTAACTGTTCTATAAATTCTAACTTTCAGTTTTTTAAAGCAGAGTGGATGACGAAAGCTTCTCA
The DNA here is from genome assembly GCA_025594305.2 of Periplaneta americana. Taxonomy (NCBI): domain Eukaryota; kingdom Metazoa; phylum Arthropoda; class Insecta; order Blattodea; family Blattidae; genus Periplaneta; species Periplaneta americana. The sequence continues at coordinate 34,818,293 of JAJSOF020000033.1, read as the reverse complement.
ACCCAATAATAGTCAACAATTGTAGCTATTGAAATAAATATAAATTTAAAAAAAAATATGTGAAATTCTTCTGTAGTGACTCATATCGTTGATATTTTAGGAACAATAGGGCTACACTCAGGTGCTACTGGTGCATGACAATATGTGCAATTAAAATGTTTACATTGGGTCATTTAAACAACTGAGGTACATAAGTGGTGTACAAACTCCTATTGTCTTCATTTCATTGCAATATTTGAATAGCGTCAACGTGTTATAGACCTGATATACAAATTACTCGCCATCATCCCTATAGGCACTTTGCGGTCGAATGGAATAAGCACGTATACATACATTTTTTCTGCGCGCAATTATAATTTGTCATAAACAGTATTTGCAGTTTTCACGCCGTGTAAATTAGGCGTATGTGTCGATAAATAGTGGAACGTATGAGTAACCAACAACTCGTTAACGGGGCCTATAATTGCAGCAATTTGTCTGGTAGCAGGTGTTGCAGACCGCAGCTGAGTGGTAGGACAACACGGCCTGACTGCCACGGCAAACACGGCCCGCTGCCGTATCTTCCTAGTAACTCAAACGTCAAACCTGAGAGACAACTCCGTCCGCTTCCTGGGCTAAATTACAGTGCAGATTAAACCTATTCATCGCGAATGTTATCTAGTAATCTCAACTCTGTTCATAAACAGAAGGCTAAACGTGACATTTCAGGCGCGTTCGATTTCTAATTCGCACCTGTCGTAATCAGCACGGACGGGAAATTTTAGCTGTTCGAAGCAATACTCCCTACCCAGATCCCGCAGGAACTGTCGAACGATATTGCAATTTAAAAGTGAATTGTTTAAATACGTGACCAGTATTCAGGTTTAATTCTCCTTTGTGTGTATATGTGTATATCGATCGTCTAGTTCAAAAGTGCGGCAACTAAAAAAAAACAAGTTTAGAGATATCTTCAGTTGAAAGTTTCAAATAAATCACTTAGAAAGGAGCAGAGTTCTGGTTCATAACCACGAGAATTATAAATAAGTCAGTATTCAGGACGGGTATCACAGTCTTCCAGTTCATTATTAATACATTTCGAAATGTACTAATAGTGAATTAGTAAAGTCCATAGTTATAATTAGGATAGGTCTGTTGGACAGTCGGGCATGTTGGACACTTTGTACTTTAACGTGTTACCTCGCTACTTGTGGGCACCCTCTTTTACCCTATCTCTAAAGCAGTTTATTTCGTTTTTTTCTTTTTGGTTGTAAATATGACTTATCTCAATACTGAATCGGAAAGAGCTCCGAAAGGGGCTTTCAGTAGTATAAATGACTAAAAAATGGCAATTTTTGAGTTGTCGCACTTTTGAACTGGACGATCTATATATGTAATTTTCCTCAGTGTTGTATAGTTATAATTTACATTTGAATTTGTTATTCTTGTAATTTGTAATATTGGTTCACCTACCGCTTGCATATTGATTGAGTGTAACTTCTAGCCTTATATTATTTTGTAATTATTATTTAGTATGTTCGCATTATTTTACTCGACTTGTGCTTGTATAACTATATAAATTTTTATTAGTGTTCTTTGAATATTAGTCTGTAAAATTGTATTAGCTTCTTTTGTTTCTGGCTAAGTGGAAGAGAAGGCCAGATGGCCTTAACTTCGCAAGAATAAATAAATAGATATTATTATTATTATTATTATTATTATTATTATTATTATTAATTGCCTTTGAACTCCATCCACCAATTTCTTTAGGGTCGGCCTCAGTAGCGTAGTCGGTATAGCGCTGGCCTTCTGTGCTCGAGGTTGTGGGTTCGATCCCGACCAGGTCGATGGCAGCAGCAGCCATTCCCAGAGACAAGTCCAAACGAAAAGGTCCAAATATAATATAAAAGTTCCTTACAGGAAAGTCCAGATACGTATTCGTCCATGATATTTAGTCCATAAACAAAAAGTCCAAAAGTAGAAATGTTCAAATTTAAAATGTCCAATAGACAAAAAAAGTCAGAAATATAAAATGGTTCATTATACAAAAAATGTTTATTTAAAAGGGAGCAAACATATGAAAGCAATGCCACGAGAAAAAAAAACTCTAGACGGGGATGTTTCCAAGGTGACACATAAGTGATTAACTTACGAAAGCAATGTTTTTGTTGTTATGGAAATGAATGACTTCGAAAATTCTTAGTACTTTGCAGTATATCTCAATGACTATTTCGTTTATATGACGTCATTCCATTTTCGACCAATGAAGTGTAATGAAATTTTGAATTTCAACTAATCACAATCAAACATAGCGATATTTTTTGCAGCTATATTTATCGCTATCAATTTATCGCATGGTCGTTCTTTTGTTTAGTCGGTGTTGCCAATTGTTTCCCCGTAAATTGATGAGCACAGGTAACTAACCTAATTGTAACCTATAAAATCTCTATTACGTGAATCAAATTAAACAATTAATAGAAAATCAGATGTTCAAACTTATGTAACGTCAGCGCATATCAATCCCAAATACCTTGTATATTATACAAGTGGAATCTCGGTGTAGTGTGTAATGTAACGACGAAGTACTAAATTAAGTGTGACATTCTACTTTCACATTTCATCTTCTAATTACATGTCCATTGTAGGTTATCTGAAAAAATTACACTACTTCATTCAGATTTGATAACTGCGTTTTCAACAATTCTTAATTTAATTAATGTATTAATCAGGTTATTTGTAATTATATTATAAAATGTTTAAATTATATTATGATTTCAGCAGATAATGAAAACGTATTTCTGTTATAATAATAAGGGAAAAGTGCAGTGTATGTAATTAACATTGTTAAACATGTATTTCGCTTTTCGCAATTGGCATTACTGAATAACATCCAATTTCTTTTTGCAATAATCGATATTCAATCTATCTCAACTTCACAATGTCTAAATAGGTTAAATATTCGTAAATATAGTACAATTATTAACAATTTGTGAGCGAATTTTAGAGATATATTATCTACAGTATATTTTTATTTTATTCACGAAATAGTCCTAATAAATGTCACCCGCTCGTGAATTTATCGAGAAATCTCAGACCTCTCGTGATATTACTACAGATAATTTTGAAGAAGAAATTATGGAGTTCGTCCAATATGTGGATAGTAAATACATCAATAGTAGGCCAGCAAGAGGAAGAATGAGGGCTGTTCTCCATAAGTTTCCACCTGTAATGTGGAATGTTTATGAATTAGTGTTAAATGGTCGCCAACGAACGAACAACGCTATGGAGGGATTCCACTCTCAGTTTCAAAGATTAGTTATATCTCACCATGTAAATATATGGCGATTTATAAAACATTTAAAACAACAGCAGAATGAAACGGAAGTATTGGTGACAATTATTAGGTGGACATGAAAATATTAAACCACTGAGCAGAAGATACCTTCACAATCAACAAGTGGAAAATCTTGTAACCAGATACCAGTAATTCAAAGACGAGAATGATATACCTTGCTACTTAAGAGCAATTTCTTTCCGCCTAAAATTGCTTTCTGACCTACAACCTGAAGTTGATGATCATCAAGGTGAACTTTAATGTATTTCTTCAGTGCCTTGTCATAACAATGCTGAATAAATTAACTGACCTAATTTAAATACAGTTACCGTAATACTTTTTAATCACTATTCATTAGTAATATATTTTTTGTAAGTGTGGAAATTTATACAACTTCGTTCCAAGTGGACATTTTAGGCATTGGACCATATTCAATTAAGAATTGGACCATTTCAGATCTGACCCATGGCCAGTTTGGACATTTTAATTTTGCACTTTATGTAGGGGAGAGTTGGGTAGTATCGGACATCGGGTAATATTGGACAGTGAGTTTCTTTCATCTACCACCAGATGATAGTACCTGAATGACATGGTTACGTTTCTCTGATGTCGCATACAGAAACGTAATCATGTCATTCAGGTATTACCATCTGGTGGTAGATGAAAGAAACGCACTGTCCGATATTACCCGATGTCCGATATTACCCAACTCTCCCCTAATTAGATATTTTCTGAGCTTGGACCACGCATCTGCTAACAGAAGCAGCAGGTCTTTGTATTCCATAGATTCCTTGCACGGACCATAGAAACATGGGAAATTACGAAAAACCGAAATCAGGGTAGTCGGTCTCTGCAGTCGAACCCCTGACTTCCCAAATGCAAGGCAGTCGTGTTGTCAACCACGGTATGTAAGTTAATTATAATGAAGGATTAGGTCAGGTATGGTTTGCTGACATCCGATTCATGAAGGGCGAGAGTCTGTATTACATGCTGAAATCAATATTTTTAAAAGTAATTACTTTAAGTGGTCTAATGGGGAACAACATTGGGAGGCGTTTCATGATTCCCAAGGGATATTTAAACTCTGATAATAGAAGTCACGTGATTAGCTATAAATTCTGCAGAGCCGCTGGTTCTAAAAGCCGAGAATTACGATGGATCACTCAGCCTATTGTGCTAGTTCGTTACAAGCATGCTGCGCTATGGGCGAAATATTTAATTAAATTTACAGATAATTAAAACAAATATATTAGCAACGAACAGTGCGTTGAACTGAACTTGTTGTTCTGTGTTGCATGAAAAATTGTTAGGAATGAAGCCAGTGCGCGTGTGGAATAAAATTCTGTTGGCAGCATGATTCTTTCCGAGAATCAAACCCCTCATCTGTCTTCAATCTTCAGTTCCGAATATGAATAACACTATTACTTCATCGTACTATGATGTGTCTTAAGGCCAAAGATTGCAGTCATTTTTCTTAATCACTAATATATTAGGTAGACAATATACTGTATTACTATATTTTGTGTATTTACTGTATTTTGTGCGAGATCCTGCGTATTTGCTTGTTTTCCGCACAGAACCAATACGCGGTAAGTGTGAAATACCACATTTAGTATTCCCAACGTAACACACATAACAATTTCCCTCTTCTTACCGCTTAAGCGCGACATTCATTTTACTGCTTTAGGCTTTTAACATATATTATTTTAGAGACGTTTAACATAGTAATAATTATAAATTGAAACTTGCCACTGCAATTTCACCTAAATTGCACTGTTAATTATTGTTTTTAAATATTTGCAAAAATTAAGTAAAGTCTACTACTCCACGAAAGCTATTGTATTCCTGATAAAAGTAACATTAAGGAAGCCGTGAAAAAATAAACAAGACTCCAGATGCCGATGTTATTACTGCAGTATGTTATATAAATAATATTGTTAAAATATTAAAATGAAAAAATAAATCATTACATAACCTTACCGTTTGTTTTAAGTTCGCATTTATAGACTGGGGGAAAAAAAAGACAGGCGTATATCACGGCCTGCTGGAGTATAGATATTTTTGTTTTCTAAAGTTGCCGTCATTAAACAGAAACCAAGATGGAGATTTCATTGCAACTAATTAGAAATTCGTGTTTCAGGTATGTAATAAACGATCTTCGCACAAAATAATGTACGATACACGAGCGGTATGTTTGTTTTCATGTTCTCGGAAATTAAAAAAGTTCAACTACGTTTCGCTTTTTCAATCTTTTCCTCGAACATGAAAACGTCAACATACCGCTCTTGTAACGTATATTACTATTGTGCCCATTGAAATCTTATCTTGCTACTAGTATAATATATAGATTTTTTTTCTCTATCTCTCATTCCCTTTGCATTTGTGCTGTTTGTATTTGTATCTGTAATTTTATCTCTATTTCTTATTTGCTTATTCTCTCCACATTTATTTCTTGTATATATCTATTTGTGTCGGCCGGGTAGCTCAGTTGGTAGAGCAGCTGGCTACGAACTAGAAGGTCCGGGGTTCGATCCCAGGTGGTGATAGGAATTTTTCTCGTTGCCAAACTTTCAGAACGGCCCCGAGGTTCGCTCAGCCTCCTATACAAAAGAGGCGGTAAAAGGAGGTCAGAGCGTGGTGCCGACCACACCACCTCATTCTAGTGCCGAGGTCATGGAAAGCATGGGGCTCTACCTCCATGCCCCCCAAGTGCCTTCATGGCATGTTACCCTTTATATATATATTTATATATATATATATATATATATATATAGGCTATCTATTTGTATTCTAGTGGTGTGGCAGAGAAGGCTTCATGGCCTAACTCATAAATTCTGATCTATGTGTAATTATTCTACTGTTGAATTTCATAAGGAAATCATATACACTTCTAATTAAACATTTATTATTAAGGTTATTTTTTTACTCTCCCTCGTAGTATGATAAACTGGATTTGTTTTAATTTTATCCTTTATTACAAAAAAAAATTAACTCCAAATCCTTCATATATGTCTAATGTAGTACATGTCTTCTTTTGTTTTGAAATTTGTATTTGTTTTGATAGAAAAATTACAACAAAAGATTTATTTTTTTGTATCATAATTGCCCCACTTGATCCCACATTTGAAATAGACATCAGTAACTGACCAGTATACTACGTATTTTGTCGCTTTGTGAATTGCTGATAAAAACACTTCTAAGTTTGTACAAGTAGAAGCACTTTTAAGTTTGTGTAAGACGAAGCGCTGCCAAGAAGCGTTGTACAGCATTGCGATATGGTAGCTAACGGTGCCGAATTTATATACTATCGACTGGGACCAAGTCTCTGCGGACGTGTAACATGAATTAGAAGTAATAATACAGTATCGCTATTACCAACGTCTTGAAGAGTACCTACTTCACCCCTGAGCATCGATGTTTCGTTAACGCGAAACCCCAGAATCGCTCCCCAATGCAATTATTGGGAAATATTAAGTTACGGATCGTGTGCCTTTTATTCACTCAAGCGATTTTTCCTCTTCTCCATTTTTTTGCACAACGAACGTGAGGAGTAATATATTACGAAAAAGTATTTGTGATCATTTTTGCTATCAACTTCGCCAAACAGCTTACAAAGCGAAGATATAACGAACGCGTAAGCACGAATGTTATGAATCTAGAAACAGGAATTTCTTTGGGATGGGAGAGAATCGTTGAGGCCCTACCATCGAACTATTTTCCTATGAATCTTTTATGAAGTTTGTATACGCAAGACGAACAAAATTCCCTGAGGGGTTGATATTTACAACCCCAAACACTCTCCTGCTTCCTTCCCCACCTCCTCTTGCTCGTCCTCCTACTTCACTCCAAGTATATACACAAAATTCTTCCCAGACGTCTTCTATTGGATTAAACTATATTGATCTTTTTTCTTTCTCATAACTTATACATATAGTATGACTTGAAGCAATGTTATTTGTACTAAGCCTATAATATGCCTCTTTTATAATATACTTACTCAGTCCAATGATCTCCAGGCCATAATATTGAATCCAGTATTGTGAAGTGAGTGAAATTTGATGCAGAAAGTTAAACTGCAGACGAGGACTGAATCAATAGCAGGCAAAAGAATAGTCAGATTTAAATATACTTCTACATATTTGTCGTCGTTGCATTATGTTATATCAAAGGAAATGTTCGGATATCAAAGAATTCGCTTTTAGCTATTTTCAATTGAGGTTACAAATAAAATAAATTTAATAAAAAGTAGAATAGAATTAAACGAAAATGTGAGCATAGAAATAGTACATTATGCAACGAGCCTATAATGGTAGTAATTAAGACGCTAGTATGTTTATGAAACGAGCGCAAGCGAGTTTCATAATTTTCATACTAGCGTCTTAATTACCATTATAGGGAAGTTTCATACGACTTTTTATGCTCGACCATATTTCTAACTTGAAATTATTCATAAGTATTGATGTTATTCTTATCTGACTGGGGAGCGGAACTGACCTTGTGCAATATCTCGTAAATTGTGAGATGTGCGCAGACGCGAAAGTATTGATTTTTTTCCTAGAAACAAATGTCATTGACCTTGATATAATCTAGAGAGTAAAATGAACATTAATCTTGATATAAGCTTGAAATTGATTTAGACATTGAAAAACGAGATGACAAATTGAATTTATTTGAATATTATTTACAATTAACGCTAATGATTATAGTAACAGAACATAACCTTCTGCGACAGTATCGAATTTCCAGCCTCCGTGACGTTTCGGTAGTTGTCTTTCGATTGCATATCCGAGAATAATCGATACTTGCGCTTTCATATTGCTAAAATGTTGGTTTCTGATTGGTGGAACACCTGAACTTTAATGAATAGATGTACTTTAATGAGGTCCATTAAAGGGCTGCTACCAGGTGTATAATTACTACATTTCGGCATGGTCGAGCATAAAAAGTAGAATAGAATTAAACGAAAACGTGAGCATGGAAAAGAATGTTGTAAATGTAATTGATATTGATTTTCTTAATTAAATATGTCAAGTGTGTTTATATATGAAGAGTCCACTGCAGGAATGATGGATGTCACTTTCTTGTCGAAAATGAACCAAGACTGTCAATGCATAGCTTAAGACATATAGAATGTACATAGAGAGTTACATATATGGCATTAATACTGATAGTCATTGTCCAATAATGATCGGAAAATCACAGTAAAGCTTTGAGCGCTAAGCATTTCAAACTTTCAATTGCTTCTCCTGCAAAATGTATTCCAAATGACATCCATCATTCTTGCAGTGGATTCTTCATATATGCTGCAAGATGTATAAATGATAAGCAAATAACTTGCTGTCAAGCATGTAGCAGGAATTTAGACTGACCTACTGTACTCACTGAAAAATACCGATTCAGCTATTGCAGTGTGCTGGCTATATGTCAACAACTGCTAACCCTTACGCAGTGTGATGACACGGAATAATTAGTTAACATGCATAAGTGAACCTATAATTAAACATAAATATAAAAGTTATAGAATAAATTTAGATGTTTAAAGTAAAAAAGAAAAAAGGAAAAATTGATTTAAAAAATGTTTATGGTAGAAAATTGTGAAAAGGAGCAGATAAATAAATTTTAAATTTTAATGGTTATCACGATTGGTTTAAACATGCAATAAAACCAGACGTAAGTGCAAGTTTGAACCAATAAATTACTGAGATTTGCGATATTTTAATTACTTTAGGAAATTGTATATTTATTATGTGTAACTACTTTTGTAACATTTTAATATTATTAAGTTTAAATTTGTACTTTTGTGAACTAATATCAATAAACTATATTTTCAATTGCGAGACTTCTTTATGCACTTCGTCCGCTAGATAAATGAATTCTGATACAAAGCTTAACCAAATATATGCTTAATAGAGTTAAGGGGGAAATGGGTGAAATATTGATAATTCAATCATAAACTGCATTTACAGTTTATTTTTTGTGTGTGAAAAGTGAATCAGCAAAGGCATACATTAAACTTAATTTTACTAACAGGTGATACATTTTAAAAATATGCACTTTTTAAAAAGTGAATAAGTTAAAAATCATTCACCTTATAATGAAACTTATATGTGAGAATAATTCTAGGAGGGCTTGAGGTGTACAAAATATGAAGCCCTACATTAAAAATTGCAGAAATTAGAAATATCAACCATGTCACTAGAGGTTTTGATTTATCTAGGGAAAATCAAAACTCGAGTGGGATTTAATTGATTATTACACGATTAGAAGAAAGTATAATATAAAGATTAGAAGAAATAAAGTACTCAAATGCAATAATAGTACATTATGCAACGAGCCTACAATTACAGTAATTAAGACGAAAGGATGTTTGTTTATGAAACGAGCGCAAGCGAGTTTCATAATTTTCATACGAGCGTCTTAATTACCATTATAGGCTAGTTTCATACGACTTTTTGTGCTCGACCATATTTCTAACTTGAAATTACTAAGAAGTATTCACTTTATTTGTACCTGACAGAAGATCGGAAGTGACCTTGTGTATAGCTCGTGAATTGTGAAATGTGCGCAGACGCGAAAGTATTGATTTTTTCCGAGGAACAATAATGTCATTGACCTTGATGTAATGCAGAGAATGTATAACTTGAAAATTGATTTAGAAATGAAAAACGAGATGACAAATTGAATTTATTTGAATATTATTTACAATTGACGCTAATTATTATAGTAACAGAACATAACCTTCTGCGACAGTATTGGATTTCCAGCCTCCGTGACGTTTCCCTCGTCTTTATATTGCATATCCGAGAATAATCGAAAGCCTGAACTTTAATGAATAGGTGTACTTTAATGACATGCATTAAAGGACTGCTACCAGGTGTATAATTACTACATTTCGGCATGGTCGAGCATAAAATATTAATTGGCTTACTGAAATTCTATTTCACTAATGTTAGCTTCACTAAAATGTTTGAACGGAGCCGCCATTTTCATTTGACTGTCTATACTGTAAACAAATGACGATCGCAAAGCATGGTAGGAAGGTGATAAAAATAGGAAAAATTATATAAGAATTAGAAGAAATAAAGTACTCTAATGCAATAAAATAGATATTAATTGACTTACTAAAATTCTATTTCACTAATGTTAGCTTCACCAAAATGTTTGAACGGAGCCGCCATTTTCAGTCGACTATCTATGCGGGAAACAAATTAGGATCGCAAAACATGTTTTATAGTACCGTAAAGAATTTGCAGTTTGAAATGTTGGCAAACAAAGAAACAAGTGCTAGGTTAGTGATAGAAACAACAAATGCTAGGGAATCGATAAAATTAAACAAATGCTAGGGAAACGATAAAATTGTGCTATAAGCAGCCATGATTGGTTGAAGATGTCCTTTCGTACAGTTTTATTGATGAAAAGTAGTATGACGTAGTAAAAGTGTAATAGTCAGCATAATTTCACTTGTCCTTGATTTATTATCAAACAAGACTAGTCTTAATTTCAAAACAAGGTTTAATGTAAAATAGTTATAACCAATTTCTACGCTCGACCCCCTGTACAGACAGTATACTGCTATGATAGCATATTAGACAAGAAGTGAGAGCAGAACAAATTATTGCATTTGAAATTATGGGGAAAATATATAGGTATGCTCTTTACCCACCATGAAGGGGCAAGGAGGTAGAGATCCATGCTTTCATGACACCGCCACTAGATTGATGTGTTGTGGTCGGCATCACGTTCAGACCACATTTTACCTCTAGGAAAAATCCGGTACTCAATTTGATAGGAGGCTGAGTGAACATGGGATTTAATTTCTTTTGGTTTAATTTTATTAGGGGAGATTCGGGTAGTATCGGACATCGGGTAATATCGGACAGTGCGTTTCTTTCATCCACCACCATATGGTAGTACCTGAATGACATGGTTACGTTTCTCTATGCGACATCACAGAAACGTAACCATGTCAATCAGGTACTATCATCGTGTGGTAGATGAAAGAAACTCAGTCCGATATTACCCGATGTCCGATACTACCCGGCTCTCCCCTAAGATTATGAATTTGTGTATTAATGGGCTAATTATAGCAACAGAATATATTTTTAGATTTTTTTGTGGAAGTTTTGGCAACTAGAAAAATCCCGCCGTCACCAGGAATCGAACCAGAAATCTTCCAATACGTAGCCAGTCGCTTTACTAACTGAGCTACTCGGCTGCTGCATAACATTTAAGAGAAGAAGTCCACACCTGTGGAGTAACTGTCAGCGCGTCTGGCCGCGAAACCAGGTGGCCCGGGTTCGAATCACGGTCGGGGCAAGTTACCTGGTTGAGGTTTTTTCCGGGGTTTTCCCTCAACCCGATACGAGCCAATGCTGGGTAACTTTCGGTGCTGGACCCCGGACTCATTTCACCGGCATTATCACCTTCATTTCATTCAGACGCTAAATAACCTAGATGTTGATACAGCGTCGTAAAATAACCCAATAAAAATAAATAAAGAGAAGAAGTAAAAAGCATATTCTAGTGGATATGAACTAGGAAACACACTGTAGGATACATAACATCCCTTATATTATTTACTTGCGTAATACTCGTGTGCAAATAATAAAATCGCAGGGTTGTCTCCAATGTCACATAATTTGCAACCCCCGCCCCGCTTTCAACATGTCTGTTGCCCTCAGAGTGCGAGAGAGGGATAAAACTGTAGTTACAATTTATATCCGCCCAAAAAAGAGTATCGTGATGGTACATTGGCTCAGAGCCCTAGCGCACGCTCCCTTGTATATGAACTCAGAACAGTGAGGATAGCGATTAATATGAAACGAGCGTATCAAACTATCTAGACCAAGATACGTTTCCTCCTCAATATTGCACGACACCGATTACCCTGGTGGGGTTTCTGTGATACTATTCTAATAAGACAACTTCAATATATAACACGGACCCATTACGCTGGAGAGGATAGCTATTTCGCCTCCACTATAGCTAATATTATACGCCCCAAAGGTGTATCTTATACCGACCATCATATTAATACTATTGCTCCTTGCGGAAAGTACAGTAGTCTACTAAATCGCTAATTCCCACAGGGAGACAGTAGCTATGGTTTTGGAAGGGGTTTCAACTGCTTAAAAGGAGGGCCGGATAGAAGTCTAATGTAAATTTAGCTTCCTGAAGGGAATCCCGGCTCGTGGACTGCTTCCATATTGTGGAGCAATATTTGGCTTCGTAAAGTGTCACTACGGCAACGATCCCATCTTGAAGGCAATAGTTTCTGCCCCATTGTATGCGAATTTTCTGTCTACTTGCTCTTGAACTAAAAGTTGACGCTTCTTGTTTGTAAATTTATTTTAAACGAAACAATAGAGAGTCTGTGACCGAATTGTAAAGAGTATCTGAGACCTTACTTCGAATCCTGATTAGATAAATTGAATGTTTGGTGAAATCTTTACTTTGTTGTACAAATTTGTTACTATAACTTACCCTATACATTAAGAAATAGTAATATGCGTTACAAGAGCGGAATGTTGAAGTTTTCATGTTCGAGGAAAAGTATGAAAAAGCGAAACGTAGTAGAGCTTTTTTAATTTCTGAGAATTGAAAGAAAACATACCGCTTATGTATCGTACATTATTTTGTGCGAGATCGTGCGTATTTGCTTGTTTTCCGCACAGAACCAATACGCGGTAAGTGCGAAATACCACATTCAGTATTCCCAACGTAACACACATAACAATTTCCCTCTTCTTACCGCTTAAGCGCGACATTCATTTTACTGCTTTAGGCTTTTAACATATTATTTTTAGAGACTTAACATAGTAATAATTATAAATTGGAATCTTACCACTGCAATTTCACCTAAATTGCAATGTTAATTATTGTTTTTAAATATTTGCAAAAATTAAGTAAAGTCTACTACTCCACGAAACTTATTGCATTCCTGATACAAGTAACATTAAGGAAGCCGTGAAAAAATCAACAAGATTCCAGATGCCGATGTTATTACTGCAATATGTTATATAAATAATATTGTTAAAATATTAAAATGAAAAATAAATCATTACATAACCTTACCGTTTGTTTTAAGTTCGCATTTATGGACTGGGGGAAACAGACGTATATCACGGCCTGCTGGAGTATAGTAAACACAGAAAACATTTTATAGCAACAATGTTGAAGAAAGATATTTTGGTTTTCCGAAGTTGCCGTCATTAAACAGAAACCAAGATGGAGATTTCATTGCAACTAATTAGAAATTCGTGTTTCAGGTATGTAATAAACGATCTTCGCACAAAATAATGTACGATACACAGCGGTATGTTTGTTTTCATGTTCTCGGAAATTAAAAAGGTCAACTACGTTTCGCTTTTTCAATCTTTTCCTCGACCATGAAAACGTCAACATACCGCTCTTGTAACGTATATTACTATTATGCGAAGATCGTTTATTACATACCTGTAAGAGGAATTTCTAATTAGTTGCAATGAAATCCCCATCTTGGTTTCTGTTCAATGACGGCAAATTTGCAAAACAAAAATATCTATCTTCAACATTGTTGCTTTAAAATGTTTTCTGTGTTTACTATACTCCAGCAGGCCGTGATATACGTCTGTCTTTTTTTCCCCCAGTCTATGGAATCTTGCTGATTTTTTCACGGCTTCCTTAATGTTACTTGCATCACGAATGCAGTAACTTTAGTAGAGTTGTAGAGTTTACTTAATTTTTGCAAATATTTAAAAACAATAATTAACAGTGCAATTTAGGTGAAATTGCAGTGGTAAGTTTCCAATTTATAATTATTACTATATTGAACGTCTCTAAAAATAATATGTTAAAAGCCTAAAGCACTAAAATCAATATGTCACTTAAGCGGTAAGAAGAGGGAAATTGTTATGTGTGTTAGCTTGGGAATACTGAATGTGGAATTTTAGACTTTCCGCGGATTGGTTTTGTGCTGAAACCAAGCAAATACGCACGATCTCGCACAAAAGAACTCTCATGGGCCTTTGAGTTACACACAATTTACATCTTCAAGGCAATATAGCAAGACCTAAAGCATAAACTAAGTAAACTATACGAAAATTGTGACAATTAGAACATTATGCTAAGTTGTTTGCAGCGAATAGAATCTACCGTGGTACTAGTTTGACTTTATTGAGAAAGAGAATAAACTTGACACAAACATTTTTTATCCATTTTCACTGAAAATTGTCAAAACTCGTATTTCTTTTACTATGTGGTTCTGAATAGAAGACTTGTACTTAATTCTCGACTCAAGTAACACACATTTGCAAAAAAAATATTTTCTCAACTTTACTCCTTGTTCCATATGAAAGAATTTCTACCACTTACTCTAAAAAAGAATCTTATTCAGACGCTTGTAATGCCCCAATTTGATTATTGCGATTCCTTGCTAACTAATATAAGTTCACTCTTAGCTGAGAGACTACAACGTGTTCATAATGTGTGCATACGATTCATCTGCAATACTCGTAAATTTGACCATATAACACCTTCCCTCTAGTTACTTCCATGGGTGCGTCTGAAAGAACGAAGAACAATACCTTCACTGTCTCTTCTGTTTAGAATCATGCATACTTCCACTCCGACTTATCTCTTATCGCGCTTTCAATTTCTTAAAACTCTTCGAAACCGACATCAAGCACTTCTTTCTATCCCTCATCATAGAACGTCTTTATACTCATCTTCCTGCACTGTAGAAATGCCTCGCCTCTGGAATTCGTTACCTAATGACGTCAGGGACTGCCGGACTTTATCACAATTCAAAATTAAATTGGAAAATTTTCTCTTAGTTAATGTTTTTAGATATTGCTAGAAGTATTGATTTGTGTGTGTGTTTTTTAATCTATATTAAAAGCCACCGGCGTGGCTCAGTCGGTTAAGGCGCTTGCCTGCCGGTCTGAAGTTGCGTTCGGGCGCGGGTTTGATCCCCGCTTGGGCTGATTACCTGGTTGGGTTTTTTCCGAGGTTTTCCCCAACCGTAATGTAAATGCAAGGTAATCTATGGCGAATCCTCGGCCTCATCTCGCCAAATATCATCTCGCTATCACCAATCTCATCAACGCTAAATAACTTAGTAGTTGATACAGCGTCGTTAAATAACCAACTAAAATTTAAAAAGTCTATATTAAAATTGCAAGTTTCTTGTTTATGTTAGTTAATTAGTTAGGATAAAATTAATTATGATACTTAATCTCTCATTTAAAGTTTGTGTGACTGCAACCTGTGTATATTTTTATGTGGCTTTACTTTGTTTATAGAGTTTTTTTCTCTCTCTCTTTATTTTTTGTGTAGCTTTATTTGGTATATAGTGTATTTTTTCTGTTTATTTCTATTATTGTATTTGTATTCCTGGTGTTGTGGAAGAGAAGGCCTGATGGCCTTAAGTACACCAGAATAAATAAATAAGTAAATAAATGATAAATAAATAAATAATTTATAGGATTGTTTCTATTAATTTTACGTAGAATGTTCTAATTACTCGTGATAGACAAAAACAAACATTTCACAAATTATAGCATGTCCTAATCAAAATTCTCAGTTGACAGATAATGACATTAATAGAACGGTTCTATGTTTATGAATCAGAATATTGAAATGATCAAGTGATTATGAAATAATTTCCAGAAACATATTTTTAAATGATACGTTCATACTTGAGCACTGTAAATAAGAACAAAATTACATATTTTTTTCTCAGAAAGTAGAAAGAGCACTAAACTCAGAACTGATGTGATAAGTACTCGCTACCTCTGTGGTCCGCCTCAGGAATCTGTAGAACAGAAAGACGAAATAAGACCTCTGGGCAAGTGATATGTGGGAGGGCTAGGGCCAATGAGCGCTCTGGGGGGAGGTATTGGTTGGACGAATTGAGCAATCCCTTGTAGGGAATGGATCATTTCTATCTGAACTCTACTCTACCTTCTACCACGATTATCTTACCCCTTAGCGGCCTCGAGCTGATGCTGCCCGCAATACACTCCACCACAGGTAAACTCCGCCCCCATATGCGTGAAGTTATTCTAAAGGGTCCAGGGACGGACCTCAAGTACTCTGAGAAACAGTATTTAGATATTTAAAATAATTTATATTTACCGGTAATTAAATATTCAAAATTGTGCGTGTAAAAATTATGCTAGAAAGCTTTTCCTAACTAATTTTCATATTTCTCAATATGTTATATGATTCCTTTTCCAATCTATTCTTATATATTATATTTGGAAAATGTACCAGAATCACTTTTGAAATATAACTACTTTAAATAATACAACATATTAACTGAGCTAAAATTTACAAAATTGATTACTCGTGGGAAAAAATTCACAATAAAATTATCACATAAATCTGGTACATTTATATAATGAAATTATCATATTATAAAATTTACTGTAAGGCTACATTAGAAAAGGGATTATACAAATATATTAAGAAATATGTCGTACACCCTGGGGCCCGTTTCTCAAAACACATGGACTAGTAACACTAGTCTGTACAGTAGTAATATTAGTTCATTTTACAAGTCTGTGTTTCTAGAAACTACAAGAGTAAAGTAGTAGTTACCAGTTCACAGACTAGTAATATTGGTCGATTTCACCAGTTCATAAATGATCCTGTTTCTCAAAATGCTAATCTAGTTGATTATACTAGTATTCAACAGGAATATTCCTACAAGACTCTAAAGACTGGTGATTTCTATATTATCAGTTACAAGTGGCAATCTTTGTCAGATAATCAAAACAAAATATTGTAGTTATTTTTTAATGAATGTGGTTTAGTGATTCCGATTGGAGTAGTAAAGAAGTTGTTGTGAGAAGAGCTAAAACTATATCGAGAAGGAACAATTATTATTCCTTTAAGGGAGCACTGTTTAAATATAATGAACGGTATAAATAAAGTGCTGAAAAGCTTGGAGAGTTGTTAAATATAGTGGAACCTGCCATAACAAGACAAACAAATAGAAGTCATGCATTATCAGCAAAGCTTCAAATACAAATTGCTCAACAAATCGGGATGTTGATTATTTTCCAATGCCATCTGCCCTAGACCAGCAAAACTTGCAGAATTTTTTTCCTAATAATCTGATACCAATTCATCAACTGCAGTAATTTTTGCTGGCTTTCCTCCTCCACTGCCAGTTCTTCTGACATTGTCAACTTTAGCCTACAAATTAAATATAAAACGACACTAATTTATGAATAGATCAAAAAAAAAAATTAGCGAATTTTTCAAGTTATAAGCGACATTCATGTCGACAGTAGACCCACTAGCTACATAATGTGTTCATATTATGATACTGTGGACTTGAATTGGTACTTATCAAAGTTGTTTTCTTAATGTTGGGTCAGTAAGTGTCCCTAACGTATGCATAATCTTTGTTCTGAGGTATCAGTTCCATAGCCTAAGACATTACAAAATTTTTTGTCCATTCGTTTACTTTATCATTTTTGTTATTATGCTTGAAAAAGCACCGAATGATATATCCTTTGATTCATTAATCATATTGAGTATAGTTAATTTGCTTTCAATTCATGGAATTTCAAGAGAAGAGAGAAGTAAGAACCAAAACACAAACAACTTAGCCTTCTAACCTCATATAACAATACCTACCAATGACTATAAACAAATGAACTCAATCAGCTGACTAGTGAAAGAGATCATGTGACTAGTGAAAAATTGTCACAAGTTACTAGACTGGTAAAATGGTTTGAGAAACAGAATATACTAGAGCTGGTGAAATATACTCTGGTAACTAGTAACTGGTGAACTACTAAACTAGTATTTTTGAGAAACAGGCCCCTGGTCGAACTTGTAATTTACAAATAGTTTAATTACGTTATCTGCGTCTAAATATTTTATGATGCTTATAACATGATACAGGGTCCCACATATGTGAAACATATACCCTAACTTCTAATGTATCAAATGCTTTTTCAAGAACAATGAAAACCAAATGTGTCTCCAGATTGGGTTTCTGTTTTTGCACTTATTTATTTTACAGGAAATATATTGTTCCTTGTTGAAAGTAATTGATGTTGTTATATTGCCTGTAATTGTTTTTGTAAACACTTCAATAGTCCGTCATTTTACACAAACAAATGGTATAATATAATCAAGTTTAAATAGAACCGTCTATGCATATCTAATTATATTATACCGGTATTTACTAATTTTTTACATGAACGTTTTCGGCACTTGTGTGTGCCATCTTCAGATGTATGCGGGATACTACATGTTAACCCTGCCAAATGGATACGTGTAATATTGCCATGCTCATTATGTATGCACAAATATATAATAAATGATATAATAAATACCCATTATCAATTAATAGTAACCTAAAATACGAATAGAACACTTATGCACAGTTAATTAAAATCAGTTGATTAAAACAATTATTTTTAAGACACTGTTCACTTACTGCTAGAAATGTCTATCATTGTCTGACATATATTGTGGTTAAGTTGATGCTTGTTGTTGTAATCATTTCAAATGGAGTAAACCAGATTTTAAGTATCAACACATTGTTTAATTGCACTATTAAAATGTAGAAAGTAAGCCATGAAATTCATTTTTCACTAATTGTCCGGTGTTAAATGTTAAATGTTATGTTTTATTTAACGACGCTCGCAACTGCAGAGGTTATACCAGCGTCGCCGGATGTGCCGGAATTTTGTCCCGCAGGAGTTCTTTTACATGCCAGTAAATCTACTGACATGAGCCTGTCGCATTTAAGCACACTTAAATGCCATCGACCTGGCCCGGGATCGAACCCGCAACCTTGGGCATAGAAGGCCAGCGCTATACCAACTCGCCAACCAGTTGTCCGGTGTTAACCACATATATACATACATAATGATGCACTTCGAGCTGCAGAATGTGGCGTGCGAAACACTTGCATAATATATATTACAGAGATTAGTTATTATATGCCTGTTGTGCATAAGTGTTCTATTCGTATTTTAGGTTACTATTTTAATCAACTGATTCTAATTAAATGTGCATAAGTGTTCTATTCGTATTTTTGGTTACTATTTTAATCAACTGATTCTAATTAACTGCGCATAAGTGTTCTATTCGTATTTTAGGTTACTATTTTAATCAACTGATTCTAATTAACTGTGCATAAGTGTTCTATTCGTATTTTAGGTTACTATTTTAATCAACTGATTCTAATTAACTGTGCATAAGTGTTCTATTCGTATTTTTGGTTACTATTTTAATCAACTGATTCTAATTAACTGTGCATAAGTGTTCTATTCGTATTTTAGGTTACTATTTTAATCAACTGATTCTAATTAACTGTGCATAAGTGTTCTATTCGTATTTTTGGTTACTATTTTAATCAACTGATTCTAATTAACTGTGCATAAGTGTTCTATTCGTATTTTTGGTTACTATTTTAATCAACTGATTCTAATTAACTGTGCATAAGTGTTCTATTCGTATTTTAGGTTACTATTTTAATCAACTGATTCTAATTAACTGTGCATAAGTGTTCTATTCGTATTTTAGGTTACTATTTTAATCAACTGATTCTAATTAACTGCGCATAAGTGTTCTATTCGTATTTTAGGTTACTATTTTAATCAACTGATTCTAATTAACTGTGCATAAGTGTTCTATTCGTATTTTAGGTTACTATTTTAATCAACTGATTCTAATTAACTGCGCATAAGTGTTCTATTCGTATTTTAGGTTACTATTTTAATCAACTGATTCTAATTAACTGTGCATAAGTGTTCTATTCGTATTTTAGGTTACTATTTTAATCAACTGATTCTAATTAACTGCGCATAAGTGTTCTATTCGTATTTTAGGTTACTATTTTAATCAACTGATTCTAATTAACTGTGCATAAGTGTTCTATTCGTATTTTAGGTTACTATTTTAATCAACTGATTCTAATTAACTGTGCATAAGTGTTCTATTCGTATTTTAGGTTACTATTTTAATCAACTGATTCTAATTAACTGTGTATAAGTGTTCTATTCGTATTTTTGGTTACTATTTTAATCAACTGATTCTAATTAACTGCGCATAAGTGTTCTATTCGTATTTTAGGTTACTATTTTAATCAACTGATTCTAATTAACTGTGCATAAGTGTTCTATTCGTATTTTAGGTTACTATTTTAATCAACTGATTCTAATTAACTGTGCATAAGTGTTCTATTCGTATTTTAGGTTACTATTTTAATCAACTGATTCTAATTAACTGTTCATAAGTGTTCTATTCGTATTTTTGGTTACTATTTTAATCAACTGATTCTAATTAACTGTGCATAAGTGTTCTATTCGTATTTTAGGTTACTATTTTAATCAACTGATTCTAATTAACTGCGCATAAGTGTTCTATTCGTATTTTAGGTTACTATTTTAATCAACTGATTCTAATTAACTGCGCATAAGTGTTCTATTCGTATTTTAGGTTACTATTTTAATCAACTGATTCTAATTAACTGTGCATAAGTGTTCTATTCGTATTTTAGGTTACTATTTTAATCAACTGATTCTAATTAACTGCGCATAAGTGTTCTATTCGTATTTTAGGTTACTATTTTAATCAACTGATTCTAATTAACTGCGCATAAGTGTTCTATTCGTATTTTAGGTTACTATTTTAATCAACTGATTCTAATTAACTGTGCATAAGTGTTCTATTCGTATTTTTGGTTACTATTTTAATCAACTGATTCTAATTAACTGTGCATAAGTGTTCTATTCGTATTTTTGGTTACTATTTTAATCAACTGATTCTAATTAACTGCGCATAAGTGTTCTATTCGTATTTTAGGTTACTATTTTAATCAACTGATTCTAATTAACTGTGCATAAGTGTTCTATTCGTATTTTTGGTTACTATTTTAATCAACTGATTCTAATTAACTGCGAATAAGTGTTCTATTCGTATTTTAGGTTACTATTTTAATCAACTGATTCTAATTAACTGCGCATAAGTGTTCTATTCGTATTTTAGGTTAATATTAATCTCACTAGTGAAATAAAGTAATGTTGAATAAAAGCCTACTTTACAAACGCAAAAGTATTTAGTAAAGGCATGTTTTTCGTTATGATCATGGATAATGGGTATTTATTATATCATTTATTATATATTTGTGCATACATAATGAACATGGCAATATTACAGGTATCCATTTAGCAGGGTTAACATGCAGTATCCCGCATACATCTGAAGATGGCACACACAAGTCCCCAAAACATTCAAGTAAAAAACTAGTGAATACCGGTATAATATAATTAGATAAGCACAGACGGTTCTATTTAAACTTTATTATATTGTAACTTGCTTATCGGAAAATTTAAAACAAGATGAAGTTGACAAACAAATAGGCTACATTTGTAATTAAGTATGTAATAGGCTACATTTATTCCCATTGAGCGTTAAAGTAGTTCATAGTTGATGTAGATGATTGTAACCATGGTGTAAAATAGTAAGAATTGGCATAGAATAAGAACAGCTCATGAAATCCCGTAAAGGCAAAGCCTCCTATGATGTAAGGTATAGCGATTTTTCTTAACCCCTAAATTGAAAAAAATTCATTTTTCACAT
The DNA here is from genome assembly GCA_025594305.2 of Periplaneta americana. Taxonomy (NCBI): domain Eukaryota; kingdom Metazoa; phylum Arthropoda; class Insecta; order Blattodea; family Blattidae; genus Periplaneta; species Periplaneta americana. Next base: position 34,796,392 of record JAJSOF020000033.1, on the reverse strand, counting down.
TAGTTTATTAAACCGTGTCGGACTGTAAAGAAAACAACTATCGCAATGTCCATATTTTATATGTTGTATTAATATTTCTTCTTCTTCATCTTCATGGTATGCCATCGGCCCGTTCCGCTCTCAGAATTCGTCTTCCCATCGTCTGCTAGACGTCCCAAATCTCTGTAACCTTGTGGCTGGTAAAATAAAGCTTGTTTAGTTAGGTTAGAAGAATCCTTTCTTAAAATATGTTCATGCCATTTTTGTTTGTAACTTTGTATTTTTTAATTTAAATTAAACATTTTTGATTTCTTGTCTTTTTGTTTCACTAGGAATATGGTATTTTAGAGTACATCCTGCAATGTATCTGAGGAACTTCATCTCTGACGTTTCTAATAATCTTCTGTCTGATCTATTCATGGCTCAATTTTCTGATCCATATGTCACAATGGGAACTGCCATTACTTTATAAAACTTTAGTTTTGTTGTATTAATATTTAATTAATTATATTTATTTGCTATTAATTTCCGGTTCCTCGTGGTCATCCTTAATTAAGGCCGGACTATTTATTTCTCTCTCTCATTATAGCATTGTGAAATTTTAATTTTTCCACCAATTTTTTTCTGTTCTATTAAAATTATAGCATATAGTCTATTAAGCTGCTGTATCCTACAGGATACTTTGCGAATTTAAGGGTTAATATTTGCCGAGCCAGTGCAATTGAGATTCTTGCCTGCTTTTCTTAACTTCGGTTAATTTCTTTCTCTACGTTTAACATTCGGTTTTGACACTACATTCCATCTTCACTTTTTTATATTTGCTACACATAGATCTACTATTTACATGCTTTACCATATGAAGCACAGAGCAAATCCATGCATTGCGTGACTCAATTTTGAATACCCTCTTTCAAGTCGTTTGTTTGGCTATTCATATTTACACTTTTTTGTTTTGTTTTTTTTTTTTCAAGCGCTCTTCTTTTTAGACTTTTCCAGTCTTCACGGTGTGTTACTGTTCTGGGCCATACCCCTTCTGCTGTTACTCGGAACAGGTCTGACCAATGCCGCTTCGTCTGTTCTGGTCTCTCTTCCCTAATCTCGGGTCCCATACAGTTGATGCATAGGCCCAACTTTACTGGTTGAGCCTCAGCACGTGACCGCCCCATCTCCGCTTCAGTTGTAGACTTTGGACCGCCATATCCTTCATGCTTGTTTGGGTCATCACTTTTTGGTTGCTGATTCTATCTCTTCAGGAGAAGTGCAAAATTTTATTTTCCTCGACATTTTGCGTTGGCTTACTCCTAACATTTTTGTTTAGATATTTTTCAGATACTAGGTTGGGCTTCCATACAGCATTATTGGGAAGACGCAGCTCTCCAAAATATCCTCATAGTATTTAATTCGTAAATTCTTGTTATCAACCTAATATTACATCACTGCTGTTACCTTTTCAATTTTCTGCAAAGACGTAGTAATTACCAGTTTCTTAATTTTTTTAAATTTATTTAAATTCTTTCTTTTCAAGTCTTGTTTCCTTTAGTACTTGCTTTCATCGCCTTTTGTTTTGAGTTACAGATTAGTGAATGTGTTTAGCTATTCGTGACGGTCGAAACACATTGCATACATCTTTTCTCTGTTTATCTTTTATCTCAAGACAAAAGTACGCCCAACCTTGGTAACATCGTGGTCTGTACTCACTAGAAATGTGGGGTAAAAGCTGGTAATATCGTGATAGTTCGTTTTGAGAATTTATTACAATTTTACTGAGCAAGGGGAAGATAGGTTTTTTGCGTCAACATATTAAGAGGATGTTCGTTGAGAAGTTTCTGCACAAAACCGGACCTTTTCTCGCTCAGTAAAATTGCAATAAATTATCAAAAAGAACTATCACAATATTACTCGTATCACAATATTAGCAATCTTTACTCTATATCGTGAAATGTGTCTACTGTTGAATAATGCACGGTTTTGCCGTCCTATTTAAGAAAATTAATACGGAAAAAAAACTATTGTTACGAAAGAATAATAAGAACTCGGAAATTGTGTTATATTAAGGCCCAATTGTATAAAACTCCCTAACTAAAGATCAACTTTGATCGAAGATCGGAAAGTGAACCGAGTTCAGGCACTTCTTCTATTGTATAAAACTTTTCCGCGATCAAATTGCCTTGGTTCAAATGCAATCCAAGTTCACGTGAAAAGGATTTGGCAACATCGCACAAACAGGTGAAGTATGTGATGCGCGGGCCATGTTGTACAGGTTTTTTCAGTCGCCAATTTAGCGACTTTAACTTTTTTTCAACGACAATTTCTTTTAACTTTTATATTGCTTAAATAGAGATTTAGCGATCTTTTTAATACCCCATAGTGACAAAATTTAATCTTTCTTTAACGATAATGACAAATCTAGCGACTTTCCAACTACTTTTTGGCGACTTTCCGTACACTCTGCTGGAGAGACTGGATGTTTTGTGCGTTGTAAATAATGGCGGACAATACGAAGAAGATTGACCGTTTTCCAAATTGTTATCATGTTATGGTGCTTCATACTGTTAAACATAATAAAGCTTTATAAAACGACAATTTTCATTTAGTAATACAGTTAATTGAAAATTTATGAATGTACCTATCATATCCATTAATAATTAATGGTTATAAACATAATATAATTATAGTGTATGTTATTTGATACTGCTGAACACGATACAGCCTTATAAAATATAAGAATGTTTGTGTATTAAGGCAAGAAATTGAAACCACACACACACACACACACACACACACACACACACACACACACACACACACACACACACACACACACACACACATATATATATATATATATATATATATATATATATATATATATATATATACCATATGTATTAATATTAATAATAATGGTTATTGTTTTTGCACAATCTGTCACTCGTATATTTCAAGCAGAAAATAAATAACTGAACTTGGATCATCTAACTTAATCGGAGAAATTTCTTCAGTCAGACTTGACTTTAGTTTAAGGCAAATTAATCTCAGATTAGACTTTATACAACACAAAATTCCAAGTTCAGCTAGAACGAGGATCAATTTTACATCTGATCTAAGATTAAATGGTTTATACAATCGACCCTAAGTGTATTAACAGACGAAGTTCTACACCGACACGAAGTGTTGTGGAATTTGGACAGTCCTGTCATATTAACATTTCGTTTTCGGGGTAGACTAAAAAAAAAGTCACGTTCGATATTCGAATTGAAGCGAATAAAAAATAGCAACGATTACGGGAACGCTGGCTGTCCGATATAAATGTGGACGTGTTTAGTGACCTAAGCGATGCATAATGGGGAATTCTCTTTCAATAACCTGTTACTGCGTTTTAAAATAATATATCGCGGGAAAGAGGAGAGCATAAAAGCGGAGTAGAAGTCGATGGAGCTGCGGAAGGAATAGCCACTAATGTTATGGCTCCTGAGCCCGCGAGACGGAAATGGAAATTCGTTGTTGGTGTGTCTATTTCATCCAATGGATCCCGCGTCACGTCCCTGTGTGGATGCCCAACGATGACCTACATTGCGCCGTATTACCTAGCTTCTGCGATTTCACGTCTTCCCGGGTCAAGGATAGACACGGTCGTCATTCACACCCGTCAGGAAGAACTAATAGAACTGAAGATTTTCTTATGTTTTATTAAAATAATTAACAGTGTAATGTAATAGTACATTATGCAACGAGCCTATAATGGTAGTAACTAAGACGCGAGTATGTTTATGAAACGAGCGCAAGCGAGTTTCATAATTTTCATACGAGCGTCTTAATTACCAATATAGTCAAGTTTCATACGTCTTTTTATGCTCGACCATATTTCTAACTTGAAATTATTCATAAGTATTCATGTTATTCTCATCTGACTGAGAAGCGAAACTGACCCTGTGCAATACCTCGTAAATTGTGAGATGTGTGCAGACGCGAAAGTATTGATGTTTTCCGAGAAACAAATGTCGACATTGATCTTGATATAATCTAGAGAGTAAAATAAACATCAATCTTGATATAACCTGGAAATTGAATTAGACATTGAAAAACGAGATGACAAATTGAATTTATTTGAATATTATTTACAATGAACGCTAATTATTATAGTAACAGAACTGACTTTATTTCAAATATAGGTGATTTATTGTGCAATTGGTGAAATGATTGCATATCCGAGAATAATCCATACTTGCGGTTTCATATTGCTACAATGGTATTTTCTGATTGGTGGAACACCTGAACTTTAATGAATAGGTGTACTTTAATGAGTCCATTAAAGGACTGCTACCAGGTGTATAATTACTACATTTCGGCATGGTCGAGCATAAAATATGTATCGGTACACATTATAGAATAGAATAGAATAATTTATTTTCGCTGGCAGAGTTAAGGCCATAAGGCCTTCTTTTCCACTCACCCAGCCTTAATCAGTGCAATACATATTTAAATTACGAATATTGACACTACACTTAAAAGATTCTCCAGCAATATTCTTCAGTTAAGTTTTAACGACTAGTACATGTTTATTTAAATTTAGATAAACCTATAAGATAAAGTAATAACATAATTTATGAGCTAATTTAATTCAATCAATTATAATTAAGTTGAGATAGTCAGTAAAATGATGATAATTAATTTAATATAAGTGTACTAGAACTATGTTATAGGGAGAATAAATATAAATCTAAAATATATTGATATAATGAGAATATTAATGTAATGAAATTTTGCCATTAGAGGTTTTGTATTCTATTTAGAGAAATTAATGATAATAATAAGAATGGTAAGATGCTAGTTTCATTATAAGTAACAAATATTAATCAGTAGTTAATCTGTTGTCCACACCTGTGGAGTAACGGCTAGCGCGTCTGGCTGTGAAAGCAGGTGGCCCGGGTTCGATTCCAGGTCGGGGCAAGTTACCTGGTTGAGATTTTTTCCGGGGTTTTCCCTCAACCCAATATGAGCAAATGCTGGGGAACTTTCGATGCTGGACCCCAGACTCATTTCACCGGCATTATCACCTTCATCTCATTCAGACGCTAAATAACCTAAGATGTTGATAAAGCGTCGTAAAATAACCTACTAAAATAAAAAATAAAAGTTAATCTGTTAAGTAAGAATTTATGTAATTTTGACCTAAATGAAGTTATTGTCCAACAAGCCCTTACATCACTCGCGAGTTCCAATTTCTAGCAACTGAAACTGTGTAAGATGAAGAATGTAAAGATGTCTTGTGGTGAGGTATAATGAGTAAATTGTTATGATGAGACCTTGTCCTTAGCTGATATGCGGATAAATTTTGAAAACGAGAAAAATATTATACATTTTAGCGAGAAAAGTTCATGTACATATTTTCAGAAATCTGGTTACACTTTCTGTTAATAAGATGACGTAATGACAGTAGGTCTTGAGTGACAGAAAATATGTGTTTAAATGAAAGTAGTTCCGAATCCAGCCAGCCGTGATAAAACATGAAGGGGAAACAAAATAATGTGACATAACGAATACAACATCAGCTGATTTTCTCTCACTTTATTACTTTTTATGGGAATATCTGAAAAGTAGTGTCTTTGCAACGAGACTTTTAGCTTGTATAGTGTCTTAGCTAATTGCCAAGTTGTAAATGGTGAACATTGCGAAAGTCTAATTAAATAAATTCACATAATCTTTAAATTCAGAGCAAGTAAAATTTTCATTTCTATGAAAGCTAATAAAGTTATGCAGAATTTTGTCTGTACCAAATTGTGATTTATGTCTTGTTTACAAATTCATGAAATACACAGATTTTTTTAAACTAATGGAGCCTTTTTGACTTTTCGTCATTCACCCATATGAAGTCAGTTCTGTAGACCAATTTACCGACAGAGTCGTTGCCCAGGGTGCGTCATAAGAGGCTGGTCTACGCTACACCCGCAGTGAGATGAAATTATGATGAAGATTTGTTGGGTTGCCACAGAGGAACCAGAGGTCCCAGAGAAGAATATTCTTGTGTTAGCTAGATCACGGGCTTGCGCAACGCAAGTTGTAAATCGGGAATACGCCGAGGATCGAACCCTAGTCTATACGATTATTATAAGTCCATCACTCTAGCCACTAGACCAGAGAAAAATGAAGTTCAGATAAAAGAATAGGATCTCTCACGAACCCAAGTTTAAAAGGTCTTTTTTTTTTTCAGATTATAATATTAAAAGATAACAGTTTATCGATAGCATCATAACTGCCACAATAGTTGCAATAATATTTGTTTTAATAAATGTTCATTTGTTTTTTTACGCGTGTGAGGTTTTTGTCCAAAATCCTCTCGTTCAATTATAATTGCAAATAGACCTATGAGTTACTTTTGAAAAAAAAAAAAAAACAACGTATATGTTTTCGTATAAGGGGGGGAAAAATAGATAACGTAGTGTGTCAAAAGGGGATTGGCAGAAACACAGAGCGCTGGTTATGAACTTATAGGCCTACTAATATTTTTGAAAACGAGTGGCAATATTCAACAGTGTTTGTAATAACTGGACAGATTTCATTATCATGTGTTGTAGAAATTTCTGATTATACTTTTCTTTCATTCCAGGTAAGAAGTTACATAAATCCTCATGAGTTCTCCTCTAAATCTATGGCTGAAGCTAACATCGTTACATCTAAAACATGGTATCCGATTGTGCAGGTAGGAATCACATCGCATACTTACCATTAGATTTTTAAACGAAATCTTTTTACTCTTGGGTGAAGTTGATAAAACGACACGGAAGTTTCAACATTTGATATCACGTGCTTAGCGACGACATTGACTTACGTAACACCATCTATACGCTGGTTTTACCATCTATTAAACACGTATTTTTAATATAAAAATATGTATGTATGTATGTATGTATGGATGTATGTATGTATGTATGTATGTATGTATGTATGTATGTATGTATGTATGTATGTATGTATGTATTTATTTATTTACACTCCAAGTGGGCAAGCACCCGGTGGCAGTGGTATATACAATATTAACAATACACAATAAAATGATAACCAATACACAATAAAATTTACAATACACAATACAGTTTTACAACACATATACAATTTTACAACACAGATACAATTTTACACACAATACAATAATAATACACAATACAATTTAACACAATAATAATAAAACATAAAATAAAATACCTAATTTTACAATACAACCTACATAATTATGTATAGGTCCTACGTAAGTTTCAATAGTCTTTCACTTTACTCTCATCTCATTCCCTGTAGTGGCACTATGACGCATTTCACTGACACTTTAGCACACATTTCACTGACACTCTGTAACTCATTTCACTGACACTATAGAACACATTTCATTGACGCTATAAATTATCACTGATCGGAACTGTTCACTGCACTGTAAAACCATAACTTCACTGACTCACCTTGCTTCACTGATACAACAGTTTAAATAAGTCAAATAATTACATCCTTATGCATACTTATAAACAGAACTACATTTAAACTAAACATTTCTAGTCTAAGGCCCTCTTACACGCTAGTTTTAAATAATTTACAATTCAAACCAAGGAAGTAAACTCGTCAGCCTAGATAAATACATGTCACCTTAAAAAAATTAAATGTTGAATGTCACCTTAATTTTAATTTTCACTTTATATACAACTTTTTAAATTATTCTTGAATCTCCTTAAGGAAGGACAGCCCTCAAAGACCGCTGCAGGTAGGTCATTCCAATCATTTATAGTTCTATTTAAAAATGAGAATTTACCTACCTCCGTTTTCTGTTTCCTACATTTGATTTTAAAATCATGATCGTTCCTACCATAGTACGTTGGCTTTTCTAACCGAGCCGTTATGTCTACCCATGCTTTCTGACCTAGATGTGCTCTATACAATGATGTTATTCTAGTTTTCCTACGTCTGTTTTCCAAAGTTTCCCATTTAAGTTCTTTTATCGTATCGTTTCCATCTTCTCTTTTACCTTTAACAAATTTCGCTGCCCTATACTGGATTCTTTCTAAGGAATTTATCTGGTATATTCTATAGGGATCCCAACATGTAGTTCCGTATTCCATTAACGGTCGCACTAACGTTAGATATGCTATTTCCCTCGATTTGGGGCTAGCCTTTCTCAAGATTCTCATAATAAAGTGAAGTGCCCTCCATGCTTTACCCGTAACATTATCAACATGCTCTCCCCAAGAAATTTTGGAGTTTAAATACACTCCTAGATATGGGAATGAATCCTCTGGGGATGTTTGTTTATGATTACCAGGTTTTTAAATAAGATCACGAAGTGCACAGAAAATAATCTGAATCATTATCTCAGAAGCCACTAATCAAATGAGGTTCTAAGTTTTTTTATGTTATTGTCCACACATTATTTGACATAGCCAGTGAAATCTTTTGTTATTTTTCTATTCAGATTAAATGTTAAAAATATTATAAATTACAGATAAATTTTTGTGCTAATTTTTAATCCAATATATTTTTTAATTAAGTAGTTTTACAAAATATTGTAATAAGCGTTCACTGGTTGTATAGAGCTGAAGAAAATTTGGGCCTATATGTATACAAGAATTTATCACTTTATTTTTAACCAGGCAGAGGTGCATTATTTGAGTGTAGCTGTGCTTAAATTAAAAATATGACAAGGAAATGTATTAGTAATCTTTAGAGACATTTATTTAAAAAAAAATCACATGATTTGGTAAGTCTTCGAGGTGATACATAAAGCATGTGATGAAAGCTACACAAAGAAAGCAAAATTAGGATAGTGACGACAAATATTCCCGGGAAAGAGCCACTGGGAAGATAAAGTAATCTGGTACAATATCGTAGAAAAGAACCCTGAGGCAATGGAAAATAATCGTTGTCATTGTTCCAGCGGTCGTTGAATCAGAAATTTCTGAGCAAGATCAATGGATATTAAAAAGTGATAGACCATTATCATGGCTTTCTCCGGGTGGGAAGTAAAGTTGTTGGTCCATGTTGTAGATTTACGGCACATGAAAGAACACTGTTTCCGATAGATTCCAGACAAACTGAAGGACCCTTTCTTGTCCACGTTGAAATTCGACGCTATCGCCAAACTCATCTGGTAATATGCATATCGTTATCATCAAATTCTGCCAATTTTTATTCTCTTGGGAAAACTCGAAATTATTTTATTCCATGATAAAAAAAAACAACAAACAAGTGAAGTTGTTAATCCACCAGGTGGCATGAACATGTTGTTCCCATTATCACAAAATATGCATGAAACTTTTGAACTCTAAATACAATCACGGTACTCTACTTGCTTCGTTTAGTTGAGCAAAGTTGGCAGCCCCGATAAGATATTGTAATGTAGAATACGGGGAAGTAAATCTACAGGCACGCAATAGATTTGGATTTCTTTATCGGACTTGATAAAACAAACAGTTATTATGGCATAAGCATGCATAAATCAGCTATAGGTTCGTGGTGCAACTATGAAAGTTTCAAAACTGATTACGTAACACGACATACAGGCGTATGGGTGACATGGAGGGATATTTAACTGCTTTGCACGAGATGGGCGTGGTTACCTTCTCGGTCGGGTAATCTCATTTTAATTTGTGACAGTTACTGCAGTTTTTTTATTTTGTGTTTAGTATTTATTGCTTCATAAAATACAAAATATGTGCATATTATTGATGTAGCGCCCAACCGTTTGATCAAGCTCATGTTCGGGGGCGGTTCTTACAAATAACTATTTAGTACTAAAGAACATAACAAAGAATTTATTTTATTTTTTCATGCACAATTCATTTACCAAAATATTGTGCACACCATGGTATGAAAGCCTGTTTCCTTACTATATCTCTGACAGTGACTCGTCGACAGCACTAAATCATGCACTTTATAGATATTTTCTGGTTGTGACATTTGTGTACGGACCATTACCATGTTCATCTTCACATGATGTTCTCACACATTTAAACATTCGACACCACCTTTTTACTATACCATAAGATACAGTAGATTCTTGCAAAGTCGACCTGGTTGGCGAGTTGGTATAGCGCTGGCCTTCTATGCCCAAGGTTGCGGGTTCGATCCCGGGCCAGGTCGATGGCATTTAAGTGTGCTTAAATGCGACAGGCTCATGTCAGTAGATTTACTGGCATATAAAAGAACTCCTGCGGGACAAAATTCCGGCACATCCGGCGACGCTGATATAACCTCTGCAGTTGCGAGCGTCGTTAAATAAAACATAGCATTTTAGATTCTTGCAATGTAGTTTCATATCTTGGTGAATTTGATATGGAGACTTTATCTTCTTTTGCAACCATTTAATCACAACTCTTCGCTAGATAGGCTTCATTTCTCTACTGACACTACACCTCCGGCCACTCGAACACATGCTACGAGCCAACGCAAACAGTACAGCTTTGCAACCTGGCATGTAGCCATAACACATTTCAGTCATTTTCGTGTCACAAAATATAAATTTTAGTTCAATTAGAAATAGTTCAGGACTACAGTTTAGGGATCAATCCTCGTACACCACAAATTCCACCACGATCTGGCTGGGGATCGAACCCAAGCTGCCTGAAGGGAAGACCAGCGTGCTAGAGCTTGAGTATATACGCGGTGATGTTTTGATGTGACTAAAATTTACGATTGAAACAGCATCTATGGGAGACCCTCTTTCACCACGTCCAATAAATATGACCATAGTCAGGCTGGAAATCGAACTTCAATTCGTAAATGATATGCCAGCTTGGTAAACAGGACTTAAAATCGGAGCTACAAAGAAGGAGAAAAGTTCGGTTCTCCTAGGAATTACTACCCATAATGTCGTGTCCGCTTCACAGAGAGAAAGTTGTAGAAGTCATTTAATTAATGAGAATTTCAAACTACAGAGATTATTCAGTGTCAAAGTTCAACGTGAAGAGAAATGATCGACAAATTTTGTCTGTAGCCCTATGACATGGATAGGGTTCTTTTATCTGTCGTAAATCTAAGACCCAGGACTCTCAGCTCAAGAAGGAACAAGGCTAACTACTGGCCTCACGTCATATGCCTCAACAGAGGTGAACGATCATCCAACCAGTGCGGAGATAACATGTGGTCAGTACGAGGATTGGATGGATGGATGGATGGATGATTAGATGGATGGATGGCTGGATGGATGGCTGGATGGATGGATGGATGGATGGATGGATGGATGAACGAATGAATAAATAAAATAGGAGAAACACATAAAAGGTACGCGAGAACGCAGCCTTGAAAGGGATAATGCGACAGACTAAAAACATTCTCATGGGGGCAAATAAAAAAGTTTTTTCTCCTTGTTATTAATGTCAAAACAAGTGCTTGTACAAATTTTTGTTGCTGGAGCGCAATTACGAGGGGCGTAAAAATAAGTTTCCCTGGGGCCGTTTACAAAAAAACACAATTTATTTGAAAAATATTATTCGAACAGATACAACATATGTTGAGCTGTTTTTCAACATATTCCCCACTGAAACTGAGACATCTGTCATACCGTGGGATGAACAGAGAGGTTGCAGACGGTACTCACACACTGGTTCCTATCCCAGCCGGCAGACTTCTACGACACAGGAATACAAAAGTTGACCCCACGCTATGACAAATGTATCAATTCCGATGGGGAATATGTTGAAAAATAGCTCAACAATGGCTGCATCTCTTCCATGAAATTGCATTTTCTTTCCGTAAACGACCTCTGGGAAACTTATTTTCTTACGGCTCTCATAAATGCACTCGAGTGGCCAAAATTTGTATAAGCACTTGTTTTGAGATTATTAAGATGCTGGAAGGAAAAAAAGATTATCTGTCCCCTTGTGAAAAAGTGCCAATGTGAGCTCTAAGCCTGTTGTTCACTTGTCTCACCTCTATTTTCGCCGTTCAGTATAAAGGAACATTAGGGAATTTTGAAGGGGAAGCCAAAAATGGACGTAACCTAATAACTGCCACATGAAGAAAAGACAAAGTATGAGGATAACAATAGGGCAGAATCGCCGAAGATGTTAGAGTTAAGAATTAGATCCCCTTTAAAATTCATCGAACTATGCCGGATTAGAACAGCGTACTTCGGGTCCAATGGCAACCATAGAGGACAACAAACAGTTTCAATATCTTTTTAACAAAGGGAGTGTCTGTGGAACTAAATTTCAAAGTTTGAGAAGCAACAGAATGTCAGAAAACATCCTCCACCTCCGATCTTGTTGATTAACTACTTCCCTGATTAACCCGAGTTAACTCGGATTGCTAACTTGTGTCAAAATTTATTAACCCAAGTTAACTCGTTTGAGTCCCATTTTCGCTGCTAAAGATTATATCCCGAATATATATACGTTTCCATTCTCTCATTAACCTTTTTCTCACTAGATGGCTACAAGAAGTTAGTTTTATTGCTATATCTGGTGGTGTTTTTTGTACTTCTTCCTTGCGAGTGGAATTCTATGCTCATACAGCATTCACACACAGTAGTGAGTAGATGCTAGTTAGTTTTGGCGGTTTCTGTTTGTGTTTAGTGTTTTTTATGCTGTTTTGTGTAAAGATGGATCAAGTTAGTGATTCCGAAACTTTTGTTGAGGAATATATTACTGTAGAAAATTAGGAAATGAAATGTCAGTATCAGAAGACGAAGTTATGGACCAACAAATAAATTCAGATCAGTTAATGTCGCGTCTTTTCGACAGTGGTTTGAATAGAAGACATCTGGCACCATTTTTTCTGCACATCCAAGGTCCCCATTCCCTGAAATTTTAACATTGTTTCTGATAACGATAATTCTCAATTTTTAAAATTATTCTTTAATAATGACCTCATCAACATTATATTCGAGGAGACGATTCGGCATGCTAATAAGTGTTCACAGAATGCCGAAAATAATTCGTGGCGGCACTACAGACTCTGAAATACGTGTACTTTTGGGCATAGTGATACTGCAGAACATCATTCAGAAACCTGAAGAACAGATGTACTGGTAAAAATATTCAATGACTGCTACACCATTCTTCCCAAAACCCTCTCATATAGGAGAGCAGATACTACTGCCACTGTGCGTAATACCTTGCTTTCGAGTCTATCACACGACAAGCAACATTTAACGCCTTGATAACAGCACTGGTATTGTACCTCATAAATTAATCCATAAAAACATAAGTTGGTAAATAGTTCAGGAGAAAATCAAAGTGGGACAACTACCAGAGCTGGAATCAAGGTGCACGAGATAACTCGGGATAATAATTCAGGTATGAATGTATGTCTGTTTCATAGTGATTTTTTTAGGTATGTAAGAAAATTAGTGATGTACAGTGATTCTGCAATATTAAATTACCTCTTTACGAAAATAAAAAAAAATATAACTTTTTTTCACAAAACTGGTAAGGGAAGAGGTTAAACAAGTATCACACCGGGGTACGAACTCTAGCCCGTATAATAAACTAGCTTTATAGCACAAACTGCTGGAAACTAAATATGTTAAGGGAAACTGGTATACATTTCATAGTTGTACCTCGACATCTACTGCTGATGCTAGACATCGCACTGCTGAAAAGAACGTCGGTGCTCAAAGAAGTGAATACATTGGAGTGAACCATTGCGACCGTTAGGGCTAACAACACTGCGAAGTTCTCTTTCTTCCTTTCTTTAATGTAGCGCACATAATTTCGTAGTAGTTATTTCCTTCTGTTCTTGGGAAATTTCGGTTGGACCATTGCGAAAGCTGAACGCTCTGGATAGAACAATTGGATATGCTCGGGCTGCTGCAGTAGGTAATTTCACCCGACGTTTGTTTTATATCTGTTTCTACTGAAACAATAGCACTACAGAACACACGAGCAGTGGCGGTGCTCTTGGCTGAGAGATATATTTCCGTATGCACAGTACGCAGTTTTATATTTTATTGATTTTAAAGTTGGAACATTTCTCTGCATTCTGATTGCTGTAAATTTCTGAAAAGATGATTGATTTTTGTACATTTTTGTATAAACTATCGTCTTTTTAAACATTTATTTTCCACATTAAGGGGACTGGGTAGTGATTAGGGGTTAACAATTCGATTTCTTATTTTGTGTTTCAGAAAAGTACAAAACTTGCTCTTTAAAACAATATATTGTGGTGGTAATACTGCAGATAAGCCTTTTAAATTGCCTCTTTAAATTTGGCGGAATATGTAATTCATACATCTTTTAACGCAGTATTGCGTAAGTTGATATTTTTCAAACTTAAGCGCATTTTTTTGTGAAACTACTGAATCTATTTACATGAAATTTTTACAAGGCTTTCTGCAACCTGCGTTCTACAAAGTAGACCTACGAATTAAGAATATCACACACAAAACATGAGGGAAAAATATATGTATATACATTGAAAAAATAAAAAATAGTTAATCAGAGTTCAATATTTTTCCTGTTTCACTAAGGGTGAAATATTTAACTAAATTTTGCTTTAGAATGTACAATATGCATTACTTGATAACTTAAAAAAACACGAGTTATATGAATGAAAATTGTAACAGTAGTGTGCACCTGAAAAATGAGGCACAGTTAGCGAAGTGGAAAACAAGTTATCAATTATTAGGGCCTTTCTTTTGTACTTGGTTACGAAGCTAATAAGTTGTATTTATACTACTGAATTCAGAACGATTTATTGTATAACCATGGACAATTTTGTTCCACTGTGAACACTGAAAGCCTAGAAATATTGAACTAAACGTTTGTACTGAAATTTTTCCATCGCACAGGCATCACTGCCCACTGCCCATAAAGCCTTAAAGACTCGGAAAGTCGATATTTTAACTTTTACTTGGCATGATTATGTCTCGTGACCAGAATATTGTACGAAATGGAAATATAAAAATTGTAGATTTATCCTTCGAAGAGGTGGAAAAATTCAAGTTCCTTGGAGCAACCGTAACAAATCTTCGATGGGCGATCATAAGAGTACAAGTCAAAAACCTTATTTTACAGGAGAGCAAAAAAAACTGTTTAACATCGTACATGATTTTGAAGATACTGTTATGTGCATCAGAAAATGCGGCGTTCTACAGCAGGTTTTGACTTGTTCTCTTTTTACCAGACATAGATATCGAGCTGATGATGACAAAACTGTACATATCTCAATTTCGCCAATAATTGACTTGTACCCTTAAGATCGTCCATCAAAGAAATATAAATGACAATCGGCAGGAAATTAAACGCAGAATAAATTTGGGAAATGCCTGTTATTATTCGGTTGAGAAGCTTTCGTCATCTAGTCTGCTGTCAAAAAATCTGAGAGTTAGAATTTATAGAGCAGTTATATTACCGGTTGTACTTTATGGTTGTGAAACTTAGACTCTCACTTTGAGAGAGGAACATAGGTTAAGGGTGTTTGAGAATAAGGTGCTTAGGACAATATTTGGGGCTAAGAGGGATGAAGTTACAGGAGAATGGAGAAAGTTACACAACACAGAACTGCACGCATTGTATTCTTCACCTGACATAATTAGGAACATTAAATCCAGACTTTGAGATGGGTATTGCATGTAACACGTATGAGCGAATCCCGAAATGCATATAGTGTTAGTTGGAAGACCGGAGGGAAAAAGACCTTTGGGGAGGCCGAGACGTAGATGGGAGGATAATATTAAAATGGATTTGAGGGAGTTGGGATATGATGATAGAGAATGGATTAATCTTGCTCAGAATAGGGACCGATGGCGGGCTTATGTGAGGGGGGCAATGAACCTGCGGGTTCTTTAAAGCCATTTGTAAGTAAGTAAGAGCTATGGGTTCAAAAGGATTGTGGTTCAAATCCCGTCTCTTAAAAGAACAAAACTGTGACTAACGGTTTTGACCAAAGTCCGGCCTCTGTACTGACGGCACAATACAGACTATCAGGCAGTTACGCAAGTGGCCCGGCTTAAAATACCCCTTAAATTTGAGATTTTTCATTGAAAAATCAATTGTGACATTTCCTGCCGACAAGGTTGCAGTTGGAGTTCATAACAATATATGCATCCACATCAGTGTATCATATCTATATTCCATCAATTCATTTGCAATTCTCTGATCACCATTCGGTGACTTGTGAAGGGATTAGTCCAGGAGGTATGTGGGATTGTCTACATAGAGTCCTGGATTCACAATGGACCTTAGCGCAATCAGCCTATCTTCTGGGTTAGCACAATAGACCACAATAGTTCCAATACTGGGTGACAGTGATTCCACTATAAAAAAAAGTGCCAGCCGATATAAGGAAGTACAAATATTAGCGTGAAACTTTTGAAGTAATGAAATACAATATGCACTTCATCTAATATTCAAGTGTATTTTATACAAGTGGACAGCTTCAAATACTTGGGGTATGCGATAAGCAGTAACATGAGCTGCTGCCAAGAAGTGAGAAGGAGGATGGCAACGGCAAAGGAAGGTTTTAATAGAGAAAGGAGTGTCTTCTGCGGAAATCTGGAAAAGGAACTGAGGAAGAGAGTAATGAAGTACTTTGTGTGGAGTGTGGCATTGTACAGGGCTGAAACATGGACATTGCGACGAAGTGAAGAGAAGGATTTGAAATGTGAATATGGAGAAGGATGGAGCATGTGAAATGGACAAACAGAATAAGAAATGAAGCTGTATTTGTAAGAGTAGATGAAATAAGAAAGATGTCGAAACTGATCAGGAAGATAAAAAGAAATTTTTGGGTCACTGGCTAAGAAGAAACTGCCTACTGAAGGATGCACTGGAAGAAATGGTGAACGGGAGATGAGTTGGGGGCAGAAGAAGATATCAGATGATAGACGACATTAAGATATATGGATCATATGTGGAGACTAAGAGGAAGGCAGAAAATAAGGCGATTTAATCTCAAAGCAACACACATTAAAACACAGAAAATTAACATAATTTATTAGAATATTAAAATTAACATGAACAGAATTTATTTTATTTTAAATACATATTGTTTATTGTGCAGTTTGTACCTGCCATTTTGGATTGTTCCTTTCAAGGCTTGCGGGTTGTTGCGCGTAGAATATTAATCAATAGGCCTATCGCATATGCTTAGTTGGAAATCGATAGCTGGAATAATATAATGAATAGCAGTACTTGAATGTATGTCATTAAAGTAGAGTTACGTCCCATGTAATGAAAGTATTATAGTGTATATATGTATGTGTGATCTAATGCCTATCCACTTCACTTGCGTGATTTGGGTTCCGCAGACTGCGGATAGATGGCATAACTATGGGCGAGCAAAAATAAAATTACTGTAAAAGCGTGTTTAATAACAAAATTGTTTTAATTGTTTTATATTTTTATTGTAATATATGTTCAATTGAAATTTTATTCAATTATTTTGACAGATGGCCTGGCTGGCATTCTTGAATCCGATGCTGATGAGTGGACCATCCTGTCTCAGTCCTGATATCCAAAACCAGTCATCAGACGAGTACCTGATATGCCCAGTTCCAGAAGTCCCAAGCCTTTCCTTTACCATCATCCGAAACCTTTCCTGTGTCATCATCCGAAACCCGTACTATCTCCAAGACTTCACCCCAAGACTTTTTAGTTATTGCAGATGATAGATGAAATGAGGGGAAGTAGAGATTATTAGTGTAATGACAGAGGAAAACAAGAATACTCTGAGAAACAGTTTGCAATAAATTCCATTACGACCTGGCCGTCAGAGAATTTTGTGTCACATATTTAAACTCGTAACCCACCTAAAGAAGTTTAGTTTCGAAAAAAGTAGACTGAAACGAGTGCGAGAATACAGGACAAGAAAAATACGTTTTACATACTATATTCTGCAGTTCAGTTACAAAATATCAACGACCTAGTGAATGTTCGCGCACCACCAACAATGAAGGAAAAATCTAGTGCAATATCTGATCCAACTGGGGTCAAAGATTTAATATTAAATCGTAGTTCATCATATAAAGACTTTAAATCAAATAAAAGTGTTCATAAATATTTGAAAAACTATTTATAAGTGACAAATTTATTTTTGAGTGCTTTATATTATATATATTATTTTAACTACCATAAATCAATTGCTTTAATTTTTAAATTGTGAAGAGTATTGAGTATAAAATTCAATTTAACGCCAAATTATCGCTTCTTTTTGTACGAATATCAAAAAGATTACTGCACATTTAGAACTCAGAAAGTTTCATGATTACCACGCGTAAAGACTACACATGTATTTTTATTTTTCGCAAGTGTACTTTGACGCTACATCCATACATGTGTTTCACGCAAAGAATTATGTAGGCCTACATTACATTTTTATGAGCAGAGACCGAAAGTTTAGGCATTATGAGACATTAAAATAGGCAGGCAAAAACGCATTACAAATAGCTGAAATAGGCAGGCAAAAAGGGCATTATAAATAGCTAAAATACGCAATAAAAGGCAGTTACAAAAACCTTGCACTAGACCCACAACCTTGCACTTTCCACAAAGGGATTCGGCAGCAAGAAAAGCTTTACATAAGTCGAATGCAAATTGAGATTTTCGACTCGATGTTGCAATTACTGTTGGAAGCAAAGAAATCTTCTTCTTCCTTGGAAAGTGCATTTTTGTGTTTGGTTGTAGTGATATGTTGCAATATGAAATATTTAGCTATAGCTATAACAACGTCACAATGAAAACTGAAAGACAAATAACCGTTTAGAATAACGTTACACCCGCATTCATTGTTGCCTTGTCAAATAAACACAAGCGATAATTAAAACTTTTACTGTTATACATTTTTGCATGGCAGCACTCATTGTTGCAAAGAGAATATGAACTGACTGAAAGACAATAATATACATTCGGTGAAGTCACTTTCATTGTAGCGGTTATAGAAATAAATTAAAATATACCAGTAGGCAATTTTAATAATAAATTAATAAATAATATATAAATAATCAAATAAAGGCAAAAGAACATTTATTCTGTAAATTAGGCATTTACATTAAAAGAGGCAGAAAGAGCAACATAAAACTGTGACGTTTCAGTCACAGATTGAAATTCGTAGAGATTTACTTTCAAAATGAAGATAGATTTAACACATTTGAAAAGGCATTCTGCTAAAATTCATGTGTCTGATTACGAGTAATACAAAGTTGTGTACTTTTTGTCTGTAATAAATTAAAGTTCCATAATATATTAAAACATAATGTCTTCTCTCCGTTATTTTTTTTTGTTTCTATCTAAATGACTCAACAAATAAATGAACACCTCAGACATTGAGGTATAGAAATGGTCACATGGTTTTTGGAACACAAACTACCGCTTATTTAGTGTAGCGCCTTGACAGTTAGATGTCTTCTCCTGCACGTCAGCGAGGCAGGCAGTCTAAACACATCTCCCATTCTTTGTGAATGGTTCAACATTGATGAGATGAGAATTACACTGACAGCTGTTTGTAATAAAAACGAAGTTGAAACCGGGACAGGGCTCATATTTTTAACAGATTTTGATGGCTCCAATACACAGTTGAGTTCACATCAGCTTGTCGAAGTGTGCTGATCTATCTTGCATCGAGCACTAAATTAATAACTGTTTGTCTGCGGTATAATGCAGTTGTAGTCGTTTGCTTTATTGCCCATTGACTGGCAGATCAACAACAATGCTATACTTGAAGCCCACTGGGATAATTTAACGACCAGTAGTTGTTTATGACGAAGCATTAATCATTGCGTGACATGAAAATATCGAATAACAAAGTCTAAGCCGTTTTGTAGGCGTCGGAGGAAATATCGGAAGATGCGAGGTCACATAAATTTTATTGATTTCCGAAAGTTTAATCTGTGAATAAATATTACAATCTACGAAATATATAAATGTATGTTGTACTTTATCACTGTATGATTTATTGGACATATAATGATATTATGTTTTTATTTTATTTCAACAGTTTTAAGATATATATTTTTAAGTGTTTACATGCTGCAAAAAATCTATTTAGAAACGGCTGCATAAACCTTAAATTGGCAATGTATCCTATAGGATACAACAGGTTAATAGGCTATATACTATAATATTAATAGAACAATAGAAAAGAAATTGTTAGGAAAATTAAAATTTCATAATACTTTTATTTTTATTTTATTGTGCTTCCTCAAATTAGAGGCTGCCATTAGACAAAGCATACAAAACAATATAAATGATGAAAGATAACAGAGTAAGAAAAAAAGTAAACAAGTACACAAATGCAATTTACAGAATAAAATAAGTTACAAGTAAAGAAGCAATCAAAGCTAATAAGAGAAAGAAAAAAGATAATGTTATTGTACAACTTATAAAATATTGACATTGCGATAGATGTTTTCTTTACAGTCCGACACGGTTTAATAAACTAGTGTGAGAAATGAAGTTTTGCCAAGTTAAGGGATAATTACCAGGGATGGTATTTTTTTTCTTTTTCCATTTTTTTCTGAAATAAAATTGGTGATTTCGGTGATAAACCTGCTACTATTTCGGTGGGTATTTTGTGAAAAAGTTGTAATTTCGGTGGTTATTTTGTGAAATAAGTTGGCAATTAATTAATGTATTTATGTATTTACTTATTTACAAATTTACTTATTTATTAGTTATGAACTTATTAATTATTTATTTATTTATTTATTTAATCCATCATTAAATCGTTAATTTATTCATTCATTCACTCATTCATTCTGGTAGAGTTAAGGCCATTAGGCCTTCTTTCCACACTATCAGAAATGAAATATATTGTTTAATATAAATTTTTCTCTCACTTTTTCTTTTTTCTTTATACACATCACATATGAGGCGCTCGGAGCACAAATGGCCCAACCGACAAAATTATATTTCCATTTTAAGTCTTGTAACAGTGCGCGAAATGCGGTACACAAACGAAAATAGTGCTGAAATCTCATGGAAAATTGTGAATGATGATTATGCCGATTTATACTTTGAAGAGAACAATATTACAGTGATGCTGTCGACATTAGCCCTGTTCCTGAAGCTTTAAATAAGTGGTCCGAAAAAAACGAATAACTTTGCTCCTCCCCAGAATCCAGCCTTTCAAAAAGCCTGCATGAGATTATTGCATGTCAAATACTTGATTTTCTTATATCCTCTTTCACATCTGACAAGGACATCGCTCGTATTAAAGCTCTCCAAGGAAAGAAATCTGGATCTTGGCTCCATGCTCTGCCTTCCTCCTATGTTGGTACCTTGATGGACGGTAAATCTGTCCAAATCGCTATTGCATTGCGTCTGGGCTGCAAACTTTGCCATGTACACCAATGTATATGCGGAGATACTGTGGATTCCTTTGGACATCATGCTTTAAGCTGTGCCAGAAGTAAAGGTCGCATTCCTAGGCATTCTGCTATTAATAACATCATTAGTAGATCTTTAATCTCCTGTGACATTCCAACTCTTCTTGAACCATCTGGTATTAGCCGGTCGGATGGTAAACGACCTGACGGCTTGACATTAATTCCTTGGTCCAAAGGTAAATCATTCATCTAGGATTTTATATGTGTAGATACATTAGTCCTTTCCCATTTAAAATCTTCTGTCAGTTGTGCCGGATCTGCTACTGAATCCGCTTATCATGCTAAACGACGTAAATATGAACATTTAACATCAAATTACATCTTCGTCGCCTTTGCAGTTGAGACCTTTGGTTCGTGGTGTAGACACGCTAAAGATCTACTCACCCAAATTGGTACACGCCTACTGTCCCGTACCGGCGATCCTAGATGTATCAATTTCCTTCGTCAACGCATTGGAATAGTGGTTCAGCGAGAGAATGCTACCTCCATCCTGGGATCATTTCCTAACTCTATTTCGATGGAAGAGATTTTTCTCATTTAATGTGTACCTGCTTCAGCACGGGAAGAAAGTTCACAAGAAGAAAACTTCCACGAAGAAAGGAGAGAGGATGTCCGATCTTTAATGAAGCCATGATCTTCAGTGTGCCGGCTCACACATTACAGTAGTCGACGCAAACCACGCAACGAAGATTCAATTAAGAAGATTCTTTTCATCAATGGAGCAAATTGAAAAGTAAAGGTTTGAGAGTTGTTTTCTATTCTCACTGGAAGAAAGGTAATTTGTGGATCTCAACCAAAAAGGGACTTTCGAGCAGTCATTGGACGCAAGCCATTAAGATGAACTGTAATACAATACCTGTACGTACGCTCCCTGGTAGAACTCTTGACTCAACCCGTTGCAGAAGATGCGACGAGCAAGAAACGCTTCCTCACGTCTTGGGTTTCTGCCGTCATGGAGAATTGCTCCGAATCAACAGACATAATACGGTTCGTTCTCTCATCGCAGCTTCAATCCGTCAGAATGCTTCTTATGAGGTTTATGAGGAGGTTGGTTGCGTCTCTTCTAATGGCTCTACTAGACGGGCTGATATCATAATTGATCGGCAGAAGGATAAGGGTGTCATTCTTGATCCCACAATCCGTTTTGAGATGCATGAGCAACAGCCACAAGAGGTGTATCGTGAAAAACAAGTCATCTATGAGCCTTGTTGTCAGCATCTTGGAGCACAATACCACATCACACATTGGACAGTTTTTGGGCTCGTGTTCGGTGCCCGTGGCACGATCCCCCGTGAAACTTTAAATCAACTTAAACAATATAAAATTTCTGATGCAACGATTGATGCCATAGGATCTCACGCGTTAAAATCATCCTTAGCTATAATTAGTAATCAATTGTACCCAACAAAATTTTTATTGTAAATGATTTCCTACGTTTTCTTATCTTAATGTTTTTCTTTTTCTTTCCAAGTGTCACAAAATTGTTTTGTTTACTTATTATTCTTTATGAATTGATTAGTAGGCCGATCTATCGAACCCTTATTCAGGGCGGCTTTTGTTTCTACAAATTATCTAGGCCTACAACACAAGTATTGAACCGCTTAACATAATATGAGGAGCTCTTTAAAGCAATAAACTCAACATACAAATTTTGTTTGCTGACAAGGATCTGAGACAATGATTAATGTTTTAAGGGCTTTATTATCGTAAAATCTGAGGACAACATGAAGCATGTAATTCTGTACTCTCTCTCGTGATACGCCACTGATGACCCCGGACAAGAGACTTGTTCGAAAGAGACAGAGCAATGATTGGATACCCAGGGTATAGAGAAGTACAAGTGGGATATGAGGCAGTTTCCCCCTTTTGTTTCGTGTTTGATATTCGTTTGTTCATCTCTTTATCACATCCCCCCTAATCGCTCTCCCATTTCCCCATTTCACTTCAGTTCGATTGTGGCCCGATTTTGGCGATATTAATGTAACCAGGGTAACAGCGGGTCGCATCGCAGATCGCGTTGCATTGTCCCTCTGTAACGTTTTTAATCTCCCGATGACCTATATCATAAATAAAAAAAATATACATACAGAACCAAGGTAACTCAGACAATGTAAAATGTGATTAAATCAGATGCTATTATGTTTGTTCTGAACTGTAATTCGGTTAATATCTATAACGGAAATTGACGTTCCAAAATGAATAGCGTCGAATAAACAGGAGAGGATTATATTATAAATTCTATTAATGTTGTATTTGTTGAACTTTTTCCAATTCACGGTTTTTTTAATAACAGTCAATGTTGAGCGGTCTTATGAAACGCTGTAATTAAAAATTAGTTTTATTTGATTATATCACTCCATATTCTTTCATTTTTAAATCAAATCTAAATGAACAGCTGCTGGTCTGGAAATGAAAATGTCATTAATGCTCAGTATAATAATGTAATTGAAATCGAAAAAGGTAAAGAGAAAATACGCACCAATGCGTGGGAGAGTTCGACTTGTTTATATATTCAGAATTTTGCGTAGCGAGGCAATTCAAGAGTTTTCTGTACTAGTACTGCGTGTTCAGTTCCAAGTGTGTCATGGCTCGCTGTATGACGTCATGTGGCTAGCCGATGAGCCTAGACAATTCAATCTTCCTACACTTCCGCAGAGGCGTATTACCTATGTGCCAGAGAAGTTGCCTAGCAAGTAAGGCGTTCATTCTGAAGAGTACTTATCGATACGTACGGTAACGCCGGTAGTGGCAGGAATGTGATCTGTTTTGTAACACGTACTGGGGTGAGTTTTCTTACTGTCGGGATTTGGGGAGAGGGTTAAGACGATTACTTACGTACAGTATTTGTTGACATTAACTTCGACGGTCAACATGGACACGGAGCATTTGATTTGTATTGTGGAATCTTGCCGTACGCAACCGATGATAAAAAAATACCCTGCGTACGACTTGCCCGAGCAAAACACAGTTCGAAAGAGGTTATGGTAGCACACAGACTTCACAGACCGCCATCTGTTGCTACGACGTTGAAGTTATTCCGTACACGTTCTCAAGTTCAGATTGAACGCCTTGATTAATAGGAAACTTCTCTGACATAAAAGCTGAAACTCGCTTCAAATCGCTGACTCACAACAGTGACGTCATGACACACTTTGAAATGAACAGCCAGTATTCTATCCCTAACTTAGGGACGATATAATGAGTGGATGTTAAGAGATATACTTCTTATAAAGTTTAGTTAAAATATCGTTTAAAAAAATTTTTTTTTCCTTAGAAAACAATATATTTTTTATGACTAGATGTATTAAAAATTTCTTGGTGTCTGGTATTGTAGTGTTCATTGTTTCAGTAAATATCTAGACAAGCATAAATCTCATCCTGTAAGTGAATGACCTTATCAATAACAGAGAAACATGGTCAGAATTTACCTATTTTAAATATCGAGTTATTCACAAATTTTTTCTGCTGTTGTCATTTAAGGGGACTTCTCCCTGAACACATGCAAAAATGGGTTGTAATATACCTAACTGTTGTAAGTACAAAACCTTTCAGTGACTATTTTGTTTATAAGACGTCATTCCATTTTCGACACAATGAAGTGTAATGAAATTTTTAATTCCAACCAATCGCAGTCATACAACGCGATCATTTTTGCAGCTCGATTTATCACTATCAACTTATCGTATGGTCGTTCTTTTGTTTAGTCAGTATAGCCAACTGTTTCCCCGTAAATCGATGAGCGTGAATCCATTGTACTAAATAGAGTGCGAAATCCTACTTCCACATCTACATCTTCATCTTCTAATTCCATGTACTAGATCGTATTTAAAGAAAATGACACTCCTTCATAACAATTGCTCATTTAATTAATGTAGCTATTAATCAACTTATTTGTAATTCTATTATAAAATGTTTAAATTAAATTATTCTTTCAGCAGATAATGAAAATGTATTTGTTATAACAAGAGAAAAGCACAGTCCATGTAATTAACATTGTTAAACCTTTATTTCGCTTTTTTCAATTGGCATTACTGGATAACATCCAATTTATTTATTGCAGTAATGATATTCATCTATTTCAACTTCACAATGTCTGAATAGGTTAAGTATTCATAAGTGTACAATTAATAACATTTTATGAGTGAATTTTAAAGATATATTATTTGCATTTTTATTTTATTCACGAAATAGTCCTAATAAATGTCACTCGAGGTCTGAGATTACCAAGACTATTTCACTTTTACTATGTCATACTACTTTTGACCAATAAAACGGTACGAAAGGACGTATTTCAACCAATCATGGCTGCTTATCGCACAATTTTATCACGTCCCTAGCATTTGTTTAATTTTATCGCGTCCCTAGCATTTGTTTAATTTTATCGCGTCCATAGCATTTGTTTCTTTGTTTGCCAACATTTCAAACTACGCTGGTCTAGACGTCAAAAAAAAAAAAAAAAAAAAAGAAAGACCATTACATACCACTCCAGTCGATGCACAGCATTTTCAAATATGACTCGCATTGGCATTCAAGAACAAGAATTAATAAAGATCACTGGTCATACCTATGCATCTTCTGAAATCCTATTTACAAATAAATTAAGAGTACCATTCGGAAATCCTGAATAAGTTGAGGAATAGAACATGTAGGCCTACATCAACGAGTTCCACTTCTTTTACTCACACGTCCAATATAACATCAATTGAACCACCAACCACTAAAACATTCAAATTTGAAAATTGTACATTCAATAATTATTCCTTTAAAAATTATTCATGTTTATTTTTATGTCATCGTCGTTAATTAAAATTTTTCTAACACTTGTGTAAGATATAATTTAGGTTATGTTATAGCTTCTGCTGTATGATATTATGGATAGTCACGTATTAGAGATTGTTTAATATTAAGATTTATTGAAAATCATCTGTCAAGTGACGTTGATTACTGGGATTCGGATAATTGAAGTGGAATGGAACTGTTTTAATAAAAATGAAACTGAATCAACAAAGCCGTCTTTACTAGTAACACTGGCATTGTGATATAGATCGAGAAGGCATTGCTAGTAATCATAACTCACTACTGCCATCTAGCATGCATTTAGCATAATATTTGTAATGTTGAGATGGTACAATAATAAATTTGAAGACAGTTGTATTTTCGTAAGTCAATTAACATTTTATTGTATTGGAGTACTTCGTTACTTCTAATCTTTATATAATTTCTTCTAATCGTGTAATAGTCAATTAAATCCCACTCGAGTTTTGATTTTCTCTAGATAAATCAAAACCTCTAGTGAGATTAATGTTGATAAACCCACTCGTTTCGCTCGTGGATTTATCGGGGAATCTCAGACCTCCTGTGTCATTACTATAGATAATTTAATTTAAATGTATACATACATACATATATATATATATATATATATATATATATATATATATATATAATGGATCATTCAGGAATATTTCAATGTGTGATACACATTTTTAAGTGCATAGGCCTATTTTTTTCACTATTAGAACCTTAGTATACAAAATTCTGAAATTTGCATGAGATATATAAATCTGAAAAACAAATTAAATTAGAAAAGTAAAATTTTATATAGACTTTAAGAACTTAATTGCATTAAAAGTAAACTTACGATATTTATGCAAGAATGTGTAGTATTGTTATAGAATAGACCTGTACGAATTTTATTTAGGGTGATTTTCTGTAATAAAATATTTTTTTTCAACACAACTAAACATAGACTACCTATTCTAATAATATGAAATAAAGACTATCTTATTTAGAAATACCGTAAATTATAGTATGAAATTTTCAACGAAAAATTCGAGGCCTGATCGGTACACGAACCCGGACTGCCTATAGGATAGGCTGATAGTTTATACCACAAAGTAGTTGTGCTTTCATTTTCTGTAAGTTTTATTTCAACAGGTTAGAATTTATCGCGACTTAAATATACTGTAAATTGACCGTTTGTTTTTGCGTATCGTTACGGAAAGGAACGATGAATTTTATTAAAACGCTTCAGAATTATGTAGGCCTAATTGATTGAAATTAATTTAATTCTTATTGTATATATCTTTCAAGCGCAACTATTTTTCATGCAAACTCAGTAACGTTCATTCTATAGGTCTTAATGTAGTGTAGTTTTCGATTTTTAACACGACAATTTATGCGAACGCAGTGGTTACTAGAGTGAGTGTCAATATTGGAGACCGCATGGCCACCAATTCCAGCTTACCAAGACCACTTATCTATGTACACGTGGTCCAGTTTCACCCCTTTGCAGGATTCCGCTCAAAAGTGGCACAAAATCACCAGCTGAAAGTAATTAAATCTCTTCAGTTTGAATTCTAACTCAGAAATTAATTTTGTCCGTTATTCGCTTGAAAAAGCTCGCAGTATAACATTATAATTTTACAGCTGTTCCAATCAGCTCGATCCAACGTGATGATACAAATGATAGTGTTAAGTAATTATCAATAACCTTTACATTTGTATTGCATTCAGACTAACTAGTAACTTTGATAAGGTTCAATAAGTATTTCACCACGTATATATTATTATTATTATTATTATTATTATTATTATTATTATTATTATTATTATTATTATTATTAATTTCGACTGGAGTGTTGAAGTAATTATCATGGCAAGAAACATTCGCTAAGCTCAATTAAATTACCGGAAAACTGTTAGTATTTACGTGATTACTGTATAAATTATTGTAATATTTAATATACGGTCATGATATAAGGTAGCTAAAACAACAAAATAAATGTAAACGTACAGTGAAGGGGAATGGTGACATGATGTTGTTGGTTCAGGCAGGACATGCAGAAAAATTGTAACTAAGTAAACTGCAGTAAAACTGATAACTAAGGCTTGTACTTCATCTAGTTTATTCAGGGTCACGGACAGAAGCTTTGAGTTTTAGATCATGGTTAACATATGCCAGTATGTATTATAGTCCCGTCGCTCTAATTTCCGGCAGCCAATCGCGTTGCAGGTCGGCTACATTTAAACTTGTGCGTCTTGTGATTCGCTGATGAAGATGTAAAGCATTTCCTAAGGCTGGATAAATACTTAATATATAATCGCCCGCCATTTTGGCTCTTTCTTTGGAGTTCGCAGAAGGCACACGAGGACGTTAATTGCCGCTCAATTATTTGCTGAATTACAGTGCGTTTGATTTATTATCATAGGAGCTACGACATGATAATGTTTAACGGTGCGGCAAATAGATCCCTCGTCTGGTAGCTCGGCAACGAAGGGACAAAAATGGCGAACGATACTACTTACCTAGACTTTATAGAGCCTTGACTTCCTAAGACGTAAGCTAAGAGGAGGAGTCACGCCGGGAATAACAACGTCGCGACTATAGTTATGTAAATGTTTGTTAACTATTGTGAAAGTTAAGTATTATGTTCAGTGGACGGTGTGAAATATTTAAGACTTGCGTTCACACTTCGCTTAGGATATGAATATTTATTTCAATGTTGTATCCCATATTGTTTCATTTGTAAGCCAAGCATTCTGTCTACTCTTTCGTCATAGGAAGTTCCATTGCTTAGACTATCTCTCAAGCATAGATCGACAAGGAAAAAATTGGGTATGTAGAAAATCTATTGTAAATGGATACAAATACGAGAGTTTTCGAAGGCCGAAACAAGACTTACTTTCCACAGTGTTTCTTTTTGACCAGTCTGTGGCACGAATAGTTTTATTAAAGTATTATTCCACTGTAATTAACTTGCTCATATATATGGCATAAAATTTTTTATTTTCTTTCTTGAATGGTATCATCTCGCCATGGAACTATGGTAAAAAGTTGCAAATAATTTTCTCTTCTGTTGGAAGACTTGTAATACAGTCAATTCTTACAGAATCGAACACAATATTTTGCCTCAAATTGGGCTATCACTTAAAAAAAATGAACTTGACAAGACTGGTCTGGGACAATTGTGGAGAGAAAATGATGAAAGTGAAAATAATGTTTTGAATATTATAAGACAAAAGTGTAACGATATAGAAAACCAAAAAATGTTTAGTTACATGAATAACGAAACGTCAGTACAAAATTACAGGAAAGTTAAAATTATATGGAGTCAAGAACCATATATAACGATTGTGATAGAAATACTAGAATTAGTTTTGCATGAATTAGGTTGGGAGTGTGAAAATTGAGAGGTTATAGGGGTAATATAGAAAATGACAGATGCATATTATGTGGCGAAATAGAAACTATAAAGTATATATTGTTAACAACTGCCGAGACAGATCGGAGTGAACGCAGTTTTATGAAAAAGGAGAGGCTAAATTTTAGTAATGAAATTGTTTTAGCCAAAATATAAAAAATATATTACAAATGAACAGATAATAAAATCCTTAGGAACATACTTTTGGAAAGTAAGAGAAAAACGAATGAGGGAAATAAATAAGATTTATGTGTGCATATATTGTAACAAGTAATACCTATATATACATAAACATTTTATGTTGATAAGTGAGTGATGGCTGTATGATCGGAGGTCAATGCAGTAATTCAACATTGTAACGGACTGCAGCCAAATAAATATTGTTATTATTGTAATCTTTTTCCCACTATTCATAAACAAAGGTAAAATATTAAAATTCGCAGGAGACTTACTTTGATTCATGTGAAACACATTAACACATCACATCAGTCATTGGAAATTCAATGACCTGCGTTTTCTCCTAAGCATATTTCGACATGACGCTTCATGTTTTCTTTTATGCGTGCCAACAATCATACCATCATTATTCCTGATTTCCCCACAGATGGTGTCTTCCAGATGTTCCATAGTTTGGGGCCAGTCTAAGAAAACCTATTATTTAAAATAGCCCCACGAAAGGAAATCAGGACTGGTGAGATCGGGCGAACGTGGTGGCCACAGACCAGCGGAGATTATTAGATTGTCTAAACCACACAAGAAGAAATCAGGCTTGTGAAATCGGGAGAACGTGGTGGCCACAGACCAGCAGAGATTATTATATTGTCTAACTTTTTTTGTTTTCATTGGTACTTCGGATGCATGGCAGATCTACCCATGCCCTTGCTTTGTTCCACACACACTGTGACTATCTTATTGTGTGTGTTCCCCAGGAAAAAAAAGACCCGATAATGCTGAAAGCAAATACGGACCATCATACTCCTAATGTTTCCCGGGTAATCACCGTAAAGATGAAATGCGTAATCTTTTTTGTCTTTCATATTTAAATTATATTGTTAGCACACGTTGTTCAGTGGGATATACTAGCTTTATCATCTTTGGCTTTTTAGTTGTTGGCGGAATGATAATGTTATCTGTTCATACTGCCGGATTTATTTTCTTGCACAGGTTACGGTGTTCATTATGACTTCAAGTTCTGTATTTTAGGATTATGCTAAGATGATTCCCATCAAGCGGTTACCTACAACCAACAATCAATTAAACGTTCTCCGGAAAAATAAGGATTTTATTAATCCCTTGCGTTCATTATTATTATTATTATTATTATTATTATTATTATTATTATTATTATTATTATTATTATTATTTCTCCATAATGTATGTAACTCTGCTTGTGGGGAAGCTGTCTACCATAACACCTCATATCGTACTGAACCCAGAACTATTTGAAACCCGCGTGTTTATGGCGCGATATAATTAATACACAGAGTCACTGCTTCAAGGTTAAATTGGAAGGCTGAACTGCCAACTCTATATGCTACCTGCCAAACACTAATTATTAATTAACTTGGTTTAGTCTGAGCTCAACAGCATTTACTGCCAGTATATTACATACGTTAACACCCTTCTGTTTGCGAAATGCTCTGTAGATAACGGTCGTGTTGATTTATATTGACACACGAATATCATATTCATATTATGTTGTTATGGACATCTCAAGCGTTCAGTTGACAAATAATGTGTAATTAAAAGTGAGTGTAGGTTTTTATTGCCTTCATAACACATAATACGATATCCTGAGGCAGTGTACAGCATTCGTCTACTCAACACAATACCAGCTAGAAGTTACGGAGACATATAAATTATGTTAGTGCCTTTACTATGGATATAAAGGCGTGCTAATCGATATGTTGGTATTTAATCGGTATGGCACCTGTATATTATCGATTTCCATATGTCAATGAGAGACAAATATCAATATCTACATATACATATACATATACATATATAGACATATTAGAAAACAGTATAGATTTAATTGGCAGTAAATATATGAATGTTCTCCATGAATATGGTTTTGTAAATTATTTAAATGCCATCACTAGGCCTTCAATAATTTCTGGCACATGCATCGACCATATATTTCTAAAAACTCAAAATAATTATAGCTTCATACCTGGCGTTCTATCTAGTACTATTACCGATCATTATATTGTTTTTAGTTTAATAAAAATGTCTAAAAATGAATACAATTCCAGGCCGTCTGTTACTCTCTCATCACAAAATATGCAACAAATTAATTATCCTGATTTGATTACAGATTTTCTAAAAGAAACCTGGGAATCGGTCTATAATTGTAATGATGCCAATGCCTGTTTTCAAATTTTCTACAATTAAATCATAAAGTATATAGATAAACATACTATTATAAAGAGTAATCTGAAAATTTCTAATAAATCCAAGAAAATAAAACCCTGGATCACGGCCGGCATTATTAATTCTATTCGTACAAGAGACAAACTTGCTTTAAAAGTTAAAAAGAATCCAAATAACGTACAACTAAAAAATTACTACAGAGCATATAGAAATATGTTAACTCTTATCATTCGAAAAACGAAAATTAAATATTATGAATCCAAATTTGATAGATACAAAAATGAACCTAAAAAATTCTGGCAAGTTATAAATGAAGCTACAGATGTAAATGTACAAAATAAACAACCAATTAAGGAGTTAAAAAACGATAAGGGTGAAATATTAAATTGCAGAAAAGAGATTGCAAACGAATTTAATAATTATTTTTCAGAGAAAGGACACAAAGTTACTTCTAACATTAATAAGTCAAATTTTAACTCTTCTCTACAAAATGAGACACAAGATGAACATTTAGCTTCCTCCATGTTTCTTTTCCCTGTAACTGAAGATGAAATTATTATTTTGGTTAAGAAATTAAAAAATAATGTTGCTCCTGGTATACAGTAGATGGAATTAAGAATAATACTCTCAAAATTATTATCAAATATATATTAAAACCCATGGTTCATATTTTTAACTTATGTTTTGTGCAAGGTATATTCCCAGATGTTTTGAAATGTGCCATAGTAATTCCAATATACAAATCTGGAGATAAAAATAATTTAAATAACTATAGACCTATATCTTTACTTCCAACATTTTCCAAATTGCTTGAAAATTGTTTAAAGAATAGATTAACAAAGATTTAGAAAAACATAAAATCCTCTCTAAAATCAGTTTGGTTTCCGCAATAACATTTCTACTGATGATGCTCTTATTAATGTTACTGGAAAAATTATCAATGAACTAGATATCGGAAACAAATGTTTGGGTATCTACTTGGATCTACGGAAAGCTTTTGACACTATCAATCATAATTTACTTTTGGACAAACTACATACTATTGGAGTTAGAGGTATAGTTTTAAAATTATTCTAATCACATTTTAGTAACAGAAGGCAAATGACCAAAATTGAAGATCAATTAAGTGAATAGAAATATATTGATATAGGTGTACCGTAAGGAACAATTTTGGGACCTATTTTTTTCTAATATATGTTAATGATCTGCTAAATATAAATTTAGAAAAATTTAATGGATCTATATATTCATATGCGGATGATACAGTAGTTATTGTCAGTGGTTTTTCTTGGCAGGAAGCATATAGAAATGCTAATATAGGTGCTAACATTGTTAAAAAATGTCTTAATTCCAACTTCCTTCCTTTAAATATATCTAAATCAACTTTAGTTCCTTTTTCGTTAACAGCTGCCAGTGTTCAAAATTTAAAATTTAGCGATAAATATAGACTAATAATACACAGTGAAAATTGTTTAGATCCCAAAAGTTGTAAATGTCCACCATTGAAAGAAGCCGCGTATGTCAAATATCTGGGTATCATTATTGATCAGAACTTAAAATGTCCTCATCACATTACTTATCTTTGTAAGAGGCTTCGTAAAACAATTTATAAATTCGTTAATCTTCGATGCTACTTACCTATTAGAGTTCTACGAAATATTTATTTGGCCATTATTCAGTCTATCATTCAGTATGGTATAATTGTTTGGGGTGGAAGTACAAAAATTAATCTTAGTCCGTTAAATTTACTATAAAAACGAATAATTAAAATTTGTGTGAAGAAACGTTTCGATTATCCAACTAAATTAATTTATTCTGAATTTAATGTATTTAATATTGAACAAATTTATAAATATACGCTGTTAAAATTTTATCATAAAATCGTAATAAGTTTGTAATACAGACACACAATTATGACACAAGACGAAATATTAATTCAACATTAGTAGAACCTAAATGTCTCACATCTGCTGGTCTAAAGCATAGCATAAATTTTGGCCCTCGGTTGTACAATGCTTTAACTAAATTACACCCAGAACGTCTAACATGTAACCCACTAACATATAACAAGAAAATTAGAAACGTGTTAATATCTTCAATTTGATTAAATAAATTTATAACATATGTGTATGAATTAATCAACCTATATTATATTTGTATTCTATAATTTTGAAATATATATTAGTCCTACTTTTCACGTGCGATATTATTCTTCTCTAGTGTTAATATTATATTATATAATTCCATTGCCGCTGTAATTATATTTTAGTTCCTATTTTATTTTACTTATTTATTTTTATTATTATTTTTTTATTTTAATGTTATATCTGAACTGCGACCGAGCACGAGCGCTGCTCATTCGGTCTCAAATTTTGTTAATACTACTGTATCTTCTTTTTATATTGCTTGTATTATTTCATTTCTATTTCTCTTGTTTGTTTTGTAATTATATTCTTTATTCTGTATATTTAAATTTAAATAAAATTAAAAAAACATACTTATATAAATGAAATACATTTAGGGCAAAACTGTGTCCCTTGCCGTGTCGCCGTGGTATTCGATCTTTTTTCTCCCCGTACCCTAGAGACACATTTTCACTCAAGCTTGTACCCCCAAAATTGTTATACTTAGGGCCAATCTCACCAAGCTTATTTAACTTTAATTGTTGCTTAAAGTCTTTATATAGACACTTAAATAACAGTGCATTTAACCTAAACATATTGGGTTTTAAGGTCTCATTAAACTACATTTAAGTTAATTGGTCAATATTTGGTAATTTAAATAATTATTCTTACATTAACAACAATAATTTTCATCATGGCGAGGACAATGACGAACTTGGTATTTGAAAATGATGTTTCTGTTTTGTAGTTGGTTACTTAACGACGCTGTATCAACTACGAGGTTATTTAGCGTCGATGAGATTGGTGATAGCGAGATGGTATTTGGGGAGATAAGGCCGAGGATTCGCCACAGATTACCTGGCATTCACCTTACGGTTGGAGAGAACCTCGGAAAAAACCCAACCAGTTAATCTGCTCAAGCGGGGATCGAATCCGCGCCCGAGCGCAACTTCAGGCAAGAGCCTTAACCGACTGAGCCATGCCGGTGGCTTATGATTATTTCTCACCAAGACAGGTGAGGATAATTTTCGAAAGGGAATTATTATTTTAATACAATGGACGAAAAATATCTGAAAATGCTGTTTAGGCTAAGCAAGACATAGGCATTGTATATTTTGAATAGTGCAGAAGGTGATTTAGAATTTTCAACTATGAATGAATGAAAAGTACTTCATAATATTATTTAAGTGATAGATTTATTGGAAAAACGTTTATTCTATCTTGGTTGCCTAAAATATGGCAACTAAAGTAATATAAATAACATAATAGTTATCATGTAGGCCTAATATTACGTTTGAAGGCATTAGATTAGCACAAATCGATTAAGTATTTTCATTTTCCTTGTTGCATGATATTTCCTTGCATCTACTTTAATATTATGTCGATTTTGTCTTCAGTATTCATAAAGACATTGCGATGAGGCTTTCTTGCATTGAAATCTATTTCTACTTATTTCACACCTTTCTTCTTTTCTTCTGAAGTCTGCCCATCCTTTTTTCTGTTTTCGATGATTTTAATATGTTCTGAGGTTACCACTGTTCATGACGACATTTTCTTGTCGTAATGCAACAAACGAACTCAATATATAATCACTGCTTACATTAACAAGGCGCATGGCCTTCGGAATTACGATTTTACTATGATCCCGAAGGCCGTGATAACTTAATTGGGAATTAAATTAATTTACTTTATTTTAAATGCTTATTAGTTTGGTGAAATGCAAACGAATTAAATGCGATTTAACTTCCGTATTTAAGTTAAATTACAATTTGTTAATTGTGGATTGTAACATGTTGGTGAAATCGGTTCTTAATTCATATTATACATACCTATATCTAAAATGAATTAAACTCCAACACTTGTGAGATCTAGACCTGTCTTCAGACAGTTGAGTAAACAAACAGTTTATCACAAATTTATCATAATATAATAGTGTACGATTAGCATAACAAGCGAAATAGTGTAAGTCAGTAATATTTCGTGTGTTTTAAGGAGCGGCATTTGGGCAGTATCTCAGTTCTACGAATTTTATAATTCACTGAAAATAAAATATTGTTAAAGTTGCACCCATTTTGATCTTAAAAGTTTTATATTTATTTCTTATTCAGTAAAATCTGACTATTACCCCATTCTGTATTACCCTATCAAAACCGTTCTTATAACCTACAAAACTTTGGAAGATTATGTTCCTTCCTTTTTTTCCCAAACCCTTAGAAAAGCGTGATATTTGTATTATATTTTATGCTCGACCATGCCGAAATGTAGTAATTATACACCTGGTAGCAGACCTTTAATGCATGTCATTAAAGTACATCTACTCATTAAAGGTCAGGTCTTTCAGCCAATGACGACTCAGGTTACAACTGTTCAGCCAATGACAGGTCATCTTTCTACCGTTATAAAACCGCAAGTATAGATTATTCTCGGATATGCAATCGAAAGAGGATTAGCGAAAAGTCACGGAGGCTGGAAATCCAATACTGTCGCAGAAGGTGATGTTCTGTTACTATAATAATTAGCGTTAATTGTAAATAATATTCAAATAAATTCAATTTGTCATCTCGTTTTTCAATGCCTAATTTAATTTCAATGTTATCTCTGTAGGTTCTTATGGCCTAGCAAGGTCAATGTGGACTTCTGTTCCTCGGAAAAAATCAATACTTTCGCGTCTGCGCACATCTCACAACATACGGGACATTGCTAAAAAATTAATAATATCAAGTTAGAAATATGGTCGAGCATAAAAAGTCGTATGAAACTCGCCTACAATGGTAATTAAGGAGCTCGTATGAAAATTATGAAACTCGCTTGCGCTCGTTTCATAAATATCCATACTCATTTCTTAATTACCTTCATTATAGGCTCGTTGCATAATGTACTATTATTTATTAACATTCCATGGTATTCATACATTGCTTCACAGCTAGAATATGGAACAAGTCAAAAAACTTAATACTACTATAAAGTCTTAATTTATGATGACAGTCTAATTGAAATATCCTACAGAAGAGGTTTACAATATAGTCTACTAGTAGGAGAAACTCGGCTAATTCCGCAGTACGGATTAATTCCGCAGTAGTGCATGTATGATTTTACTGCGGCTTTACAATAGCGTGAACGTAAGTTTCGAGAGGCTGTCAACAGGAGGCATGTCAACTGCAGTACTGTAGAAAAAAACCAAGGATATTGGTCGACACCTCTGTCGGCAATACAGTGAAACATCGAAAATTGGCTGTTTTTCGTGTTTTGCTACACAGCTGTGAAGAAAGTGAGCATTGTTACATATAAATTGTTCCTTTTATGTTACTTTGATAATGTATTTCATAATTATTTACGATTACGGAATTAGCCAAGTCCTAATGCGGATTTATCTGCACTGTTGCGGAATTACCCGAGTTCTTCTATTTCAACTGTAATTAATGTATAATTAAATATATTTGCATTTTATTAAGTCTCTTTACCTCATTTGTAATGAGAGGTTTTGTCCATTACTACATACCTTGATAATATTTTTCAATAAACATTTTGGTAAAAACATGATAGATTCACTTCTTAATATTGCGGAATTAGCCGAGTCTCCTCTACAACACAAACTTTTAGTATCAATTTCATGAAGTGTTGCTGAATGTCATGAAAGGCGTGAGAAATTAGGTACTTCTTTAATTTGACCTTAAATAATCTTAGGTTTTGAGTTTCATTTTTTATATCGATAGGGAGGCTATTAAAAATTGTTACTGGGATATAACACACTCCTTTTTGATAGCATGATAGATTTTCCGATAGAGTATGAAAGTCATTTTTTGAAGCGTATCTATGCTATAAATTATTGAATTAGTTACAAAGTTTTCACGCTTACATACGAGGAAAATTATTAATTAAAATATGCTGACAAGCCATGGACATTATTTGTAGTTTTATGAAAATAGTCCTACACGATTCCCTAGATTTGGCACCCACTATTATTCTAATGTCTCTTTTTGTAGAAGGAATATAGTGTTACTATCTGTGGAATTTCCTCAGAATATTATTCCAAAACTCATTACAGAGTGGAAGTAAGATGCAAAGTATATTGTTTATAGTGATCTCCCCAAGGCTAACTCATGGGTAAGCAATCGAAAGGGCCTATCTTCCTCAGAATGGACCAGTGCTTTAAAAATGTCAAGCAATATTTCGGCGGTTCGCGCAATACCGGGCAGAACTCTAAGCACAACCCGCTGCCGTCATCCAGACTGTAGCGAGCTTGAAACACTTGGACACGTGCTTGGACAATGCCCCAAAGGCGAGCTGCTGATCAATGCTAGACATCATCGTGTACGACATGCTTTGGCGATATCGTTAAAAACTTTAAATTGGGAAATTCATGAGGAAGTACATTGTGTATCATCAGATGGTTCTTTTAGACGGGCAGACATTATTGCTATCAACGGACGCTTAAAACGGGCTCTTGTTCTTGACCCTACTATCCATTTCGAAAGAAACCTAAATCAGGCCACCGAGGTTGATATTGAGAAGAAGTCCATATATGAACCTTGTCTGCCGTATCTTTCTCAAAAGTACAACGTCCCTCTTAAACAATGGTCCGTCATTGGTTTGCTGTTTGGCAGTAGAGGTTCAATCACATTATCTTAAGGAACTTCACATTCCTTTTGATTCTGTAATGTCTATTCTTATAAATATTATCAAGGATTCTCTTCAAATATTACATCATCATCTCTATTTCAATTAATCAACTTATATTTGCCTTCAACAATTAACTTTCTTTTTTCTTTAATGTATCACATCACATTATTATACATGTTTATTGTATTCAGGACCCTTGTGATCACTCAAAATTCTTTGAGCTGATGTTTATAATTTAGAATTCTTTTTATTTACTTTCTTTTGAATAGATCTAAGAAAGGGAAAGAAGACAGCGGACGGACAGTGGAAAGTTTTCTTTTCTTAATCGTACTATCAGGGACTGGAATGCTTTAGCTGCAGACTTATTTAAAGGGTGTAATTGATATTTTGTTACTTGAAATGTTGTATCAGTGAGGAAGTGTGTTGTGTCAGTGAAGTGTGTAGTGTCAGTGAAGTCTATTGTGTAAGTGAAGTGTGTTTGTGTCAGTGAAGTTCTATAGTTCATATTGGCTATGCAAAGTATTTGAACAGTGAAATGGTTTTGAAGTGTTAGTAAAATCAGGATAGAATCAGGCAGTGAATGAGTTGACAGCGAAATAAGTGTAGTCTCGAAAGGTATTTGTGCAGGTATGAACCTATGACACTCGTGGGTCTTAGTTCGAACTTTGGTTGAGATACAAATTAGATTTAATTTAAATGTTATTTTAAGTGATCGTGCTTCATTTAATTTAGGATGCTCCTTGTTATTGTCATTATTATTATTATTATTATTACTATTATTTATCATTATTATTAATTATTAATGTTTTTATTAGTTCCGTTTATTGTTAATTGTCATTATTGAGTGTAATTACGTAGTTACCACTGCCACCGGGTATATACCCATTTGCAGTGCGAATAAATACATGTATACAGAAATAGCAAAACATGCTGAATTTACGATGAAAGAGTAATGGAACGGAGAAAAATTCTCTCCGGCGCCGGGATTTCAACCCGGATTATCAGCTCTACGTGCTGATGCTTTATCCACTAAGCCACACCGGATACAACCCCGACGCCGGTTAGAATCGTCTCAGATTAAGCTCCAACTCTTGGGTTCCCTCTAGTGGCCGCCCTCTGCACTACGTCATAGATGTCTATGAACGCAGGACCGAAGTCCACACATGTGCTGAATTTAGTCTGGGGGTAATTTCTTTAATGTGATTTTTTCCAATTTAACACATGATCAATTTTTAAGCCTAGAAATTTGGTTGTTGCATCATTACAAATTTCTCTTTAAAACATTCAAGAGATGAAAAATGTTCACAATTTCGGACTGAAGTCTGCGTATGATCCTGCATTTAGCCCACAGTGTTGACTTTAGAATTGAGCTTCTGGTAGTTTTAAATCTCTCGTTGCAGCACAGAATTTCGATCGCTGTTACAGAA
Organism: Periplaneta americana; assembly: GCA_025594305.2. Taxonomy (NCBI): domain Eukaryota; kingdom Metazoa; phylum Arthropoda; class Insecta; order Blattodea; family Blattidae; genus Periplaneta; species Periplaneta americana. The sequence continues at coordinate 34,756,365 of JAJSOF020000033.1, read as the reverse complement.
TCCGGGTTTTGGGGTTTTTATTCCAGGACTGAATGACAGCAATGAGCCTGCTCGTAGAATAATCCACATTATCGCTTATGGCTCTTGGGTTCGACGCCCGTATGGGGTGATTTGAGTGTTACAATCACATCCGCCAAACACCGCAGATTGCTTTTTAATGCTAATATCCGCAGCGTTATTAGCGAAGAGTCATAAAAAGCCTGCGCGTTGTAATCACACTGAAATCCGTAACGGGCGATTACGTAGTGACGTGGTTACTATCACAGCCTTCTATATTGAACCGCAATTTTTGTCGCTGTCATTAGAACACTATGCGAAAATTGTGTGTACACTACATACTCTTTGTATAATCAAGCAATCAAGTGTTTAGCATAATGTTTAATAGATCGTGGCATTGTGATATATATAGGCCTAGGCCTGAACAAGGAAAAACAAGATTAGTATGCCTCGAGACTGATCATAATAATAATAATAATAATAATAATAATAATAATAATAATAATAATAATAATAATAATGCAAGATTTGTAAAGCATCAAAACTTTTTTCAAAATGTATTACAAAATCAGGATTCGAAAATGCATTGAATATTATATTAACAAAAAACAACAGCAAAATATACGAGGCACATCCAGAAAGTAAGTTTCCCAATTTTTTCCCCCATGAAAGTAAACGTAATTAGCTGTGTCAATTGCGCATGCGTAACAGATCTATGACATTTCAATCATATGCCAGCCGGACAGGTCCCGCCCGGTGCCAGTAGCGTGGCAGCAGTGGTCCGAAATAGAAGCTCTTATTCCTTCTCCCGCCGTCTGCGAGGTTCGGTCGGTGATGAAGTTCTTTAATGCACAAAGCATTGCGCCAATTGAAATTCATCGGCAGCTCTGTCAGGTCTATGGGCCGAACATCACGAGTAAGCAGATGGTGCGTCGCTGGTGTAGGCAGTTTTCCGAAGTTCGTCAAAGTGTCCATGATGAAGAGCGCAGTGGGCGACCGTCTCTCATCAATGATGATCGTGTTGAGCTGGTGCGGCAGTGCATCATGGAGAACCGTCGCTTCACGATTACGGAGCTGAGCAGATATATCGCGATCCTTGTTGCATGAGATTGTCACTAAGCACCTGCTGTTCAAAAAAGTGTGTGCCAGGTGGGTGCCGAAAAACCTGACACCCGAACACAAAATCCAACGTTTAGGAGAAACACTGACATTTCTGCAACGGTATCACGATGACGGCGATGAGTTCCTCGACAGGATCGTCACGGGCGATGAGACTTGGATTTCGCACTTCACCCCGGAAACCAAGCAGCAGTCAATGCGTTGGCGGCATAGTGGATCTCCGGTCAGGACGAAATTCAAACAGACGCTGTCGGTACGGAAAGTGATGTGCTCGGTGTTCTGGGACAGGAAGGGCATTCTGCTCATTGACTTCCTTCCAAGAGGTGAAACAGTGAACGCTGACCGTTACTGTGAAACACTGCGAAAATTGCGACGCGACGTGCCATTCAAAACAAGAGGCGTGGATTGCTTACTGCAGGTGTTGTGCTCCTCCATGACAATGCTCGTCCACATACGGCTCGGCGCACAGCAGCTGTTTTGACGGAATTTGGCTGGGAGTTGTTTGATCACCCACCCTACAGTCCTGATCTTGCTCCCAGCGATTTTCACGTTTTCATGCACCTCAAGAAATTCCTGTCCTCCGGTGCGGGTTTTGGCAACGACGAAGAGCTGAAGACGTCTGTCACACGCTGGTTCCATTCACAGGCGGCAGAGTTCTACGACAGAGGGATACAAAAGTTGATCCCACGATACAAGTGTCTCAATTCTGATGGTGGCTATGTTGAAAAATAGCTGAAACATTGCTGTACCTGTTGCCAATAAATTTTTTCCTGAAAGTGTGTGTTCTTTTTTTTTAAATAGGGAAACTTACTTTCTGAATGCGCCTCGTAGTATACAGTGGTAACTATAGAAAAAATTGAGACTCTAAATTGAATTCAAACTTTCCAGTTTATACAAACTGTTATGAAAAAGAAAAATTTCAAATGATTTACTGGATTTTTGAAGGACATCCGTACCAAAGAAGGAAACATTTCTGATTGTTTAATTGTTGTTGTTTAGTCAAATATCCGAAGACAGGTTTGAAACTCACAAATGACACCAATGAGGCGTCATTCATGAGGCAACTAAGTCAGGAGACTTAGGGTGGCCATTTCCTTTCTCCATTGCATACGTCGCTGAGAACATAACCAGATTTCAGTTGCATACAAACTTATTGTTCTTCTTCTGACATATCGCCATGTGAGATGTATACTGCCTGATAATAGATGTAGGCCTCCGACCAAACACTATATATATATATATATATATATATATATATATATATATATATATATATATATATATATATATATATATGCATTTCTGGATTCGCCCACACGTGCTACATATCCTGCCCATCTCAAACGTCTGGATTTAATGTTCCTAATTATGTCAGGTGAAGAATACAATGCATGCAGTTCTGCGTTGTGTAACTTTCTCCATTCTCCTGTAACTTCATCCCTCTTAGCCCCAAATAGTTTTCTAAGCACCTTATTCTCGAACACCCTTAACCTCTCTTTCTCTTTCGAAGTGAGAATTCAAGTTTAACAACTATACAGAACAACCGGTAATATAACTGTTTCATAAATTCTAACTTTCAGATTTTTTGACAGCAGACTGGATGACAAAACCTTGTCAACCGAATAATAACAGGCATTTCTTATATTTATTCTGTGTTTATTTTTCTCCAGATTATCATTTATATTTGTTGATGTTGCTCCAAGATATTTATATTTTTCCACCTCTTCAAAGGATAAATTTCCAAGTTTTATATTTTCATGTCGTACAATGTTCTGGTAACGAGACATAATCATATACTTTGTCTTTTTGGGATTTACTTCCTAACCTAATATGCGTTTACTTGCTTCAACTAAAATTCCCATGTTTTCCCTAATAGTTTGTGGATTTTCTCTTAACATATTCACGTCATCCGCATGGACAAGCACCTAATGTAACCCGTTCAATTCCAAACCCTCGATCGTTTCCTGGATTTCCTAATGAAATATTCTAGAGCGAAGTTAAAAGTAAAGGTGATAGTGCATCAATATTTATTACCGGTTATTACTGAGCCGCGATATCAATAACATTTTATTGACTACAACTAATCTCGGGATATATGCAGATTATGTAGGAAATTTAAAAATAAAGAACGGTCTTTAATACAAACAAATATAATATTGCAATTTTTCTCTCTGCTAACGACCAACTTCCCTTAAAATCTGTTAAGCTGAAGAAGAGGAGGTAAATATTAAGCATGGAAGAGAAAACTTGGACAAGTTGAACTGTGTTTCGACATATTATATACTAGAGTTGGGCAACACGATTCTTTTTCAGAAGTCGATTCCAACGATTCAATCATACATTACGAATCGATTCTAACGATTCGTTCACGATTCTTCTCAGTCTGCAATTCCAACTATTCTTTTGAATCGTCAACGAGTTCACGATTCTTCCCACTCTGCGATTCCAACGATTCGTCAACGAACGACTTACAGGACACTTTCCTTTGCAAACCACGCTTAAAACAAAAACGTTCTACATCTCTCGCATAGATGGCATAAGAGGCGAGACAAATGATTGTCTCTTTCTCATTGGCTGGAACCATTCAGCCTGACCTCCATTAGCCTACAAAATTACCCAAGATAATGTTTCTAAATTATAATTATCAACTGAACCTTATTACGAAGTACATTTTTTGCATTACATCTCTATTTAACTATGCAAATTTCAGGTTTGTATTCATTATTTTCCATACTTAACAAATGCAGTATTTTGATTTCACTCTCGCTCGGGAGTATTCGGCACGGTTCGGAAATGTCCGCTGACAGGTTACATCAAACAAGGAAATAGAATCGTGGGTTACGATACCATGTCAATTCGTTACTATTCTTTTGAACGACGATTCGTTGCGATTCTTTTGAACGACGATTCGTTGATACCACGAATCGATTCCTACGATTCTTTATTATTAGTCGTTCGAATGAACGATTCCTTCACGAATTCGACCCAACTCTATTATATACAGAGTCTCCATTGTATAACAGAACAAAACGATTAATATGTCGATCGCAGAAAAGGAGAAGAAGAACATAACAGCTGTACTGTATCACTTTGACACGGAGACTTAGTCTGTGGTTTGTAACATGGAAGCACGTTTCGGATTGACATTGGCTCCCTTTGTACTTGCAAAGGCTTCTCAATCTGTCCACAAATCCTGTCAAACACGACGCTATTGTCCAACATGAGCTCTGAAGGACCCACAAGTTTCCACGCTCCGTACTTCGTTACTTCACACAATAATAATCGGCGTTCGAGGCACGCCTAACTTGCGCCGACTGCCAGAGTTGATTTCAACATATTTAAGTACAATAAGCTCTCCTGGCCATTTATATCACTCAGCGATAACAACCAAGGCCCCCCTCTTCTCTGCCGTCCTTTATGAAGTAACTTTGTGGTATATCTGTGTCTGTGTGGAGACGTCTTGTCCGCGGAATCTTGCTGGACGGACGCTGCGGACATCCCCCGTTATCCTCGGCCCCATCTCGCATTTCGCATCACGTGCCATGTTTACTGAAGCAGTTGTGGTTAGATTGGGTTTCGAAGGCCCACAGAGATACTCTCCTGAATTCTGCGTCCAGTTAGCACAGCTCTCAGAAGTAAAGCTGATAGAGCCTAACGATTATCCCTGGTATAAACACGCAATTGCCAGTCTTGGTGTACACGTCGATAAAGGAGCAGGTCTGACGCCTCTGACAATAGTGTGAATCCCGCCGACACGTGTCAGCCTTAAGAAGATCCAAAAACAACTGGTGGTACATTTCAGACTGCTTAAGGGTTTCTTAAGGAGAAACTTTGGTGAAATAATTGTGAAAAGTTAAGAAAATCCACTTTTTTAGTTCGTAGTTATATTTGAACATTCTAGCTTCATAATATAGTTTGAGAGCCTTCCATGACTTTTATATTTTGTAATAGAGGAAAAAGAAATTGCAAATTACACAATACTTCCTGTGGCTATACAGACGAACTCCGTTATAATCCAAAACCTTCACCGTTCTAACAAGGGAAGTACCCCAGCTCGAACGGCTAAAACAGAGTGTAAATGGGTTTAAAATACAGAGCCGCGCTTGTTCTACCACCCATCAAGGTTGTTTATCTGTAAAACTCCGCAGTCGTGTACAATCAATGCTTGAAAAATAACGAATCTAATGACTAGAGAAGCACAAATCGCTGAAGAAACAACACCGTGTAACAGACAGTTATGACAAGGAGAGCCACAAAATACGTAAATGAGGTATTATGTGGCAAGAAGCTACACGACATTTGCTTTAAATAATATACGAGTATAGGGTATTTCAAAAGTCAGTTCAAACATTAAACTGCTATAAATATTATAATATGAGATAGGGAAAAAACAAAAACATCACAGTGTTGGACAAACAACGGGGTTTACAAAACATTGGGAAGATGTTCACCGTTCTCTTGTTCAAAGTACAGCTTTCTTTCTGCGACACCATATACAGAATTTTGAAGATAATGTCTTGGAATATTGACAATTTCTTGCGAGATGGTGTCTTTCAGTTGCAGTAGGATTGTTGGATGTCTCAAGAAAACTCGTTCTTTAAGGTAACCCCACAACCAAAATTCGGCCGGATTGAAACCTGGAGATTGCGGAGGTCACATTGTTGGAGTGAAGGTAAGTATTCACTTTGACTTGCAGTTCCTTTATTTGCTGGAGAGGACGTTCCAGAACTGTTGGAACTCTCATACGCATGTGCTTTTTCTTCTCCGCCATCAGACTCACAATCACTATTCCTATCCAATATGTCTGTATCTACTTCTGATAATTTCCAGTAGTATTTTTGCATTATAATATCACGTAACATGCATGCAAACGGCTCATCCTCACTCCAATTACATCCTCATTATCCGGTATGTAAGTTCGACGTACATTTTCGCGCAGCAGGTAAACAATGTTTACAGGATTAATTGGCTTCAGCCTTCTAATGTCTGCCGTTAGTACGTGCACTTCACTATTGAACACCGCAATGGTCTCGCTCGTACTCTCTGTACAGCTACGACGTAGTGAGGCTAGTACGCTAACCTTCAGATGGCGTTAGCGGCCGCACACGTAGTTTTACAGATGAATGGCATTGACAGCTATTCGAACAGGTACAACATTATATTTTAAACGCGTTTCCAGTCGGTTTTAGCCGTTCGAGATGGGGTACTTCCCTTGTAAGTAGCATCCCATATAATAAAATGTGGCCAAACATACGTAGCGTGAGTGGGTTAAAACGATTATGTAATTTTTAAAACTTCTGCAATTTTAATAATTTTGCTTTCTCGACCTTATGTATGATATTGATATGTTTCAATATTACTTCAAACAATTGCCTGTAGCAGCCACCCTGCTGTATACAAATGACTGACGCCGCGAGATGTGGAAGAAAAATAATTATTGTGAAAATATATATACTAATCCACAGAAGTGTCAATAGTCATAAAGCAAAAAATAAAAGTGTTCTTGAAATGAATTATAGGTTTAATGTGATGTGCCACATACGAAATCCACTATTAGATTCACAAAGCTGTTGTTCACTTGGTGATACAGTAAGGAATATTTTAGGTTTGCTCCAATTACCTACGTTTTGTGACGTAGAACAAACATTTTCAGGGTACAAATATTTTCTGAACATAGAAACGTATATTTTTGATAAACTGAAAATGTGAATTATTATCAATTGTAGCAAGGCTAGATACATATTATGACGTATTTTGTTTGTTATTCTTATATGTATGAGCAAATTATTTTATATGAAAATTACGAAGAATGTAATTGTCAATTATTGTTTTTTTTACACAATGTTAATTGTTCAGTTTGTTTTTGATTCTAAGGCCATGGATCATGGATACAGAGATTAGTTTGGTTACCACTTGTCTGTAAATGTTTGTTTTGCTGGTTTGTTGATGTTGAGAGCTACATCACTTTATATAATAATAATAAATTAGGCTAACCGTCTATACTTATCTATTTTGTATTTGGATTAAACATTAACGTTTTCGGCACTTATGTGCCATTTTCAAATGTATGGAAATTGCCTGTTACATGATGAAATAGATACACCTTGTATATGATATATGTGGTATGTACCCTTGATGATCTGCCATCGTTTACAACATATATAACAATTATTAAAATTAAACCACTTATTAAATTTGAAATCTATTATAATCTACATCTACAATAAAAGTCCCTTGTTTTATGTAACAATGTGGTTATCTTGAGGTTGTTATCACATGTAGTAACTATGTTGTTAAAATGTTTTTTTGAGTTGCACTGTGTTGCACGTATTAAAATGTTAAAATTCTGTTTGTTATATATTAACACACCAAGGATTCATGTTGTTGCACTTACATAAGTGGAAGCACTGTACCATGATGAAATGTTGCGTAATATCAGTTACATTGATGTTTGTTGTTGTTTTCCTTCGGTTTGCCAAGGTTAGATGTTACCAATTCATCTTTGTTCACCATACGATTTTCAGTTAAGCCTTTTACACTGCGAACATAAATGTTGTTATTACGTACGTGAATATACTGGTGGTTAAATGTATTGATTGAAATTATTAACTTACTTACATTGGTTGGATGTGTTGTGTGCTCGCTCGACGTTGGTCAGGCTGTTACTGAGAATCGTTGGGTGTTTAATCCAAATGCAAAATAGATAAGTATAGACGGTTAGCCTAATTTATTATTATTATATTACAACTTGCTTATCGGAGAATCACACAAAATGAAAATACATCAATTTAGTTAATTCTGTAGATGTATAGTTAATGCTCACACTACTCAACAGATTTGGTACGAACTTCTTACCATTGGTTATGGCTAACTCCTTATATATGAATAATTCATCAATATCAGTCATTATAACGTCAATAAATTCTAGTAAACAGAACATTCATCTACTGCTTCATAACAATAAAATGCATTCGTGTGATAGCTAAATCATCTGTTATTTTTGGTTCTTTAGGTAATCTGAATCAGATTTCTGTTTGAAAAATTTTAACGCTTTGTTTGGGAAAAATAATTCTTCCAAGTCAGTATATTTAAGCTAATTTTTTATGTATTACCTTTAAGTTTATTAGTTGGATTATTTCGTGCAGTCTCAATAAGGAATTGAATTGTTTTATATATATATATATATATATATATATATATATATATATATATATATATATGTATGTGTGTGTGTGTGTTTCACTGTGTTTTTTTCTCTCTCTTTTCATTCTTACATTTATTTTATTTTTTTCTTACATTTATTTTATTTTTATTATTTTTGTGAAATTTGGTTTGATGTTAGATTAGTTGTAATTGTGATAGTGATAACGGTAGTAATAACTGTTGTTTTACTATTTTATTATTAGTAGGTATTATTTTCGTTTTGAAGATTCAAACTGTGCATAGTTATAGCACGAATGGCCGTACGGGCTCGTACGAAGGATCTTGTGTACATGAGTTTGTATAATTTATTATGCATCAATAAATGCACTTTATCTATCTATCTATCTATCTATCTATCTATCTATCTATCTATCTATCTATCTATCTATCTATCTATCTATCTATCTATCTATCTATCTATCTATCTATCTATCTATCTATCTATCTATCTATCTATCTATCTATCTATCTATCTATCTATCTATCTATCTATCTATCTATCTATCTATCTATCTATCTATCTATCTATCTATCTATCTATCTATCTATCTATCTATCTATCTATCTATCTATCTATCTATCTATCTATCTATCTATCTATCTATCTATCTATCTATCTATCTATCTATCTATCTATCTATGTGTCTGTCTGTCTGTCTGTCTGTCTGTCTGTCTGTCTTTAAGCTAAATATTTCAAAGCCCAGCTCACGCCACGTATCCAAAACACGCGGTTTTTTGTGTGCAGGTGCTATTGCCATAGCCTCTTTAAAGTATGGAACAACTAGTAAAACTCCACTTTCCCATACCTCGTGTTGTTAATTGCCACCATTCAAGTGTTATTTCTACTTCCCCTCCCCAACAACCCCGCATTTCTGCTCTTCGCCGCATATTTGAAATTTTATTTCTTGGCCGTTTGGTTTATTTTAATTACTGACGTACTGGAAACTCGGGAAAAAAGCGAGCAAATACAATCCCTGTCCGCTGTCATTTAGGAATAGATATTAACATACTTCAATCTACTGGGTGTGCTGTATTGGACCCGTTCATTCAGTCTAGCAAGTGAGATAAAGTCCATAACACAGAATAGCGGGCGAGGCGTGTACTGTAAATAAACGTCAACAAAAAGGAACTTTTTTCCCCACTCCCTCTTCCCCATGCGATGCAGGAAATAATCTCATTTACGTGTGCATAGATCTAGCGTGGCAGCCAGGCCGGTTCCCCCGCTACCCTTTTTTCGGCCAGTGTGTTTTTATATTTTGTACACAGAAAACCGCATAATTTTCCCTGTGGCAGGAGAATGGTGGAGTGTCAAGGATTGTAATGCGATAACTTTACATGTGCATGATATTGTACCACTAATTTATACAGGTGCAGGACGTATTGCTCAGACACGCTCCGTGTCGATTCAGTGGCTCAAATAGCCCTCATTGCATAACTGCTGTCACTTCAGAAGTTTTTATCGGCTTATTCTGTACATATAATTATAATTTTGGAGCTTGTTTCCAAAAGGTACCAAATTCACATTTTTCTAAAAATGAGTTACATGTGGCAGCACATGCTAGGTTTCGGAATCTAAAGATGAAAGAATTTTTGTCGAACTGTATTTAGTCCCGCGTATAGAGATCGTCTAAGTTTACGTTTTAGAGCAAAATGTATCATATCCGCTTCACCTTTCATAGCATAAAGTATCAACTCCTCTTTCAATTATGTGGCTACATATTGTAAAGCCTCGCTGCTATAGGAACCACTCACTACCCTCGTGTATGCCAAATTTGTGCGAGGCGGGCCTCGCACTTCTCATGCGTCGGTTCAGAAAAATTAAGGCTTTACGCCAGCGGTGGCGAAAATGTAATCGTGCGCCGAGCCAATGTGTAACCTGCAACGTGCATAGCACCTATGGAGGGTGGCGGACACCCGAAGGGGAAGTGAAGCAACTGTCTGGCTTATTAACGAATTTTCATTTTCCTTACGTCAAGCATTTAAATATAATTTTATGCAGTACAAGGCTACAAACTAATGTTTAGTACGTGTAACGAAGAAAGAAATGAACAAGAAAACATAGGACACATTATCACAACCTAAAATTAACTGTCTTCAGAATATGTCTGCGACAGAGTTTCAGAATCAGGAATTATGCCACTTATGCCAGTCGTAGTTGATCACGAAGGTATTTATCTGTCAGTCGTGATCTAAATTTAGTTTTTACTATTTTAATTGTTGTAAATAATTTTTCATAAACGTAAGTTGTAGCGAACATGGGTTCAACAGAGCAAGCGAAAGAACGAAGCTGCGGATATTTATTTCTTGGCAAAGATTTGAAAAGTTCAACATTTGTCAAGTCCTTACATCTAGCTTTCATTTGACATCACATAGTAAATCACTGAGTTCAAATTGAAGAGCTAACCGCATTATTAGTACAGATGCTGAAAAAGGGTCGACGTACAGAGATGATGATGATGATTATTATTATTATTATTATTATTATTATTATTATTATTATTATTATTATTAACACCTAACTTTTAATGTTTCATGAGTAACATGTAGTATAATGTCGTTTTATGTTATATAACCCTTTTCCTCGTAATACAAACATACATTTAATATTTTCATCATATTGACAGCAAAAAAATGCGTCCTCCCATCCTACTTGGAAGTTTCGTACATGGTTTCGAGAGAGACATAGGCCTATGCCACCCGCATGTCAGAGACAAATACAAATGGAACGGATTTGGACTCCAGTGAGTGAGAGGGCGGGGGTTGGCGGAGGTTAGAAGCAAGCGAAATGCACAGCTATCACTGCGAGTCACGTTCTTGCCACGTCTGCTTTACGCCATAGATTCAGCCAGCCAATGCAGGCTTCTTGTTTTTTTTAGTAGGTTATTTTATGACGCTTTATCAACATCTTAGGTTATTTAGCGCCTGAATGAACTGAAGGTGATAATGCCGGTGAAATGAGTCCGGGGTCCAGCACCGAAAGTTAACCAGTATTTTCTCACATTGGGTTGAGGGAAAACCCCGAAAAAACCTCAACCAGGTAACTTGCCCCGACCGAGAAGCGAACCTGGGCCACCTGGTTTCGCGGCCAGACATTCTAACCGTTACTCCACAGGCGTGGACGGCTTCTTGTTTTATCAGTTTATTGTTAACTCTAAAAATAAAAAAAAACAGTTAACTAAGGCACAAGTTGTAAATATTACAGGTTCAAGTTATTAATAATTTACTCAAGATATTACATACAAATTTTGGTGGTATTGTGAGTTTCTATTCCACAGAAAATAATCTTTATCTTTTTTTTATATTAATGTATGGAACATGTTGCAGAATTACTTGCGTTAGACATAACAGATTGAAATTTATGCAGTAATTCTTAAAAATGTGTGTAATAATCATGCCAAATTTAATTTAAATTGGATCTGCGTACTCAGAGATACAATTTTTTTGTCAGCGGAGGCGAAAAAAAATATTGTACTTGTTAGCGCCACCTTAATTTATTTTTAAGTTCTTCAGAGATAAGAACTTAATTGGAAATTGGATTACAGATTGTGTATTCGTAACAATGTTATTTTGATTCTACATCTAATGTAAAGGAATATATAATGGAATTAGTTTTGTTTTATAAGAATGTACATTCTTTATTATTTTGTAATTATTTAGAAAACAAACAAATCAACAGATACTGTGAATGTTAAATAAGTTACTTGGTAATAAATTTAGAATTCATTTTGAGGATTTTTTCAAATAAGTCATAGTAAATTCAATTAAATAATTTTATTATTTTCAATCTTATGACTTATCATGCAAATATTTAAGGAGTAGTTCCTTTATATTACATATTTTGCTGTTTGTATTAAGAAAAATGTCACAGGATTAGGAGTATCACGGAATTGGGCAACTTTACCCTACAGATGCGGAATTAAAATTTGGAGCGTGTCTTGATGGTAGTCCACCTGTATGTTGACAACAATTTCGCACGGCTGTCCACAAGTAGCATATCCTACAGGAGCTCATGTTTACTGCACACGCGCAGTGTGTTGTAAGTGAAACTTGTATAATAAGTGAGCTCCAAATTTTATTTCAGTGTCTGTACATGTTTGTAAAACAAATTCCAGTATGATCCTGTGAAAGGGATTATTTTTTTTTAGGAAAATGAAAATATTACAATTTAAATAACATCTTTATTTTTCACATTTGGCACAAAAACATTCCCATCTTATGTATTTATTGTGTGGAATTGTTTCGGATTCCAACTTCTGCTGTTTTGCTGTTTAGATATTATTTTTCAACCATGTGAGTCAAATTCAAATATGAAAGGCTACACAAACAAAACACCGACAGCTGACGAGAGGATGCATTTAGAAAGTTAGTAAATAACTTTCCTGTTTGCATATAATACAAAACTTGAACAAGTTTCATTTGATTACGTGCCTTCAGGAAATTGTCACGGGAAGGGACAGTTCCTTAAAAGAAGAACAACAGTTAGTTTGGAGTCTGGAAACTGTAAACTCATAAAATAAGCATTATATGCGTATGTTGGAAGCCAACTATCAATAAAAAGTAACTGGAGTTGACAGGAGCTTTACTCGTTGGCTGTGAGTTGCAGCACAAAAGATCCACATTGCATGTACCCGGACGTGCCCTCAACTAGTTTGCTTATCCTCTTGTTTACTGGAAAAGTCCACAGCCACAGCAACAAAGTTCAACAGACGTGCGACTAGCATAATACGAGAGTACAGACACAACCGCAGCGACGGAAGCATTGGGACCAACCCAAAGAAGTCGAAAAACTTTTTGTTTCGTGTCTGCTCTATGCTTATGTGACTGCAGAGATCAAGGAAAAGGATTGTGATTTCCTCAAAGCGAAACTTCTTCTTAGTGTAAAGAATCAGCAAATAAATTGACAAATAAACAATAAATCATAGATTATATAGAGGAAACACGGGCAAAGCAGATAAGCTAAGAATAAACAATGCCACAGGCTATATTTTGGTGCTCCCGAAATAAAAACTTTATGCGTTTATCAATTTCATGTTGTAGTATGCCGATAAGATTCCGTGAACATACCTCCGATTTCATTTATAATAGGAACAGATCCAAATTCGCACAACACCTCATAGACGAAAATCATGAACTAGCAAATATAAACGAAACTTTGAAAATACTAAAAATCACAAATGATCCCACAATAGAAACAGCTGAACAATTCCACATCATAAAGGAATTCAACTCAGGAAAGCCCCTTCTAAACGAACAAATAGCTAACACAAACAATCCACTTTTCAACTTATTCAAATTATTCCCGCCCAAACAAACACATACACAGGTCCCACCAATTCCCCCTCCACTTCCGGTACTAGATGACGTAACCTAAAATATTGTGAGCGAGCCCACCAGTTTAGTATCAGCCAGGCATCAAGTAGGAGCAGTTTAACACACGTCAAATCGTAAATCATTCTCTCGCAATAGTTATTACCCCAAGCAGTTTAAACCAAAATTAAAACAACACCAGCCAAATTCCAATTCAATTTATTAATATTTATGCATATTGTTACAGACATGCAAGGCTGTATTAAGCTCATGGACTCGACAACATCCATCTTGTACCAGTAGCATATATCAACGATTTTCACATCAATTTATCGACCAAACCTAATGAAATGCTTTAACAATACACATTTAATAATATAGACATGTTAGTGATAAAATTGATACCGTGTTTTAGTTCGTTGTTAAATATCAAGATCAACAGAAGCAGCCCCATCTAACGAAGTCAAAAACTGGCTAACACAGCCAACAAGTGTTTACAGTGTTTTTACAATGTTTCACATTTCTCTGATCACATTTATAGTTTTATATAACTTTTAAATAATTTTAAATCTTTTAATTGTACTACATGCACTGCAAGTGATCTTAACTTAATATAACATGTGTATCATAGACCAACCTAAGTTAAGTTAGAGCAATTCATACTAACATGATCCGAAAACCATCACAATAAGTTCCATACCATAAGGCAAGGTTTTCAACATAAATGTTCATTTAATACTCTACATCTGAAGATGATACAAATGTATCGAAAACGTTAATGTGAATTATTAACTTTTAAGATTAGCAAAGGTGACACAGTAAATAAATAATTATAGTCAAAAACTTCATGACTTTGGTTGTGACACATGTCGTTCACAAATCTACAAAACAGCAATTCGTTTCTCATACCTACGGAGAGTGATATGATTTGAGAAAGAAAATATAGTTAATTATTCGCTTTTCCTGGGTACACGGGCGAAGTGAATATCACTATAACATTTTCACCGTTCTATTTAATTTCTATTCACCGATAATAAAAATAAATCAACACATAAACACGATGTTAATGAGTGTAATTGATGTATTGAATATTTCATCAATCTCTGAAGATGCCGACATCGCAGATGTGGTTGATTCTGAGTGAGCATTAGCTGTTTCTTCAGCCGCTGAAGAAGCTGGCGCCGCAGAATTTGTTAAATCTGAGCTAGCTGTCGTTTCGCTGATTTCTGTTTCAAGTGGGCGATCTGTAGGTTCAACTGGAGCAAACACTTCATCAACAAACACATTATGGTTGTATGGTCAGATAGCAGAACCACTGATTGGAAGATTTTTATTTCTTCAAGTGCTTTCTTCATGTCTTCTTCCGACCATTTGGCTTGCTCCGTCTTCCTCTTGAAAAATTAAACCATCTGAAAACACATTACGATCTTTTTAAGTAAAAATTAAGATCAGTGTTGCTGATTTATAATTTAATTAGTGTGACTTAATGCCTCCACTATGTACAATGATCTAACACGCTTTATTACAATAGACAAATATATACAAAAATACAGCTGACACTTACATAGTGGATAAGTTATCCACTTTGCCCTATTCACTCTGCCCGCAGACGCCACTTCGCTTTTCATTTAAGGTTATACAAATATAAACGTGAATAATCTTCTTCGTAAGTACGACATTTTAGAACTAATTCTATCGCCTATACAGTATATTACTATCACATAACAAAGAGTTTCTGCAGTACTGTATGTTGTACATGTGTTTTTCTTACCTTGAAATATTTTAAGAAAACAGTCAATTTTCTTTAAACACACGCTGACTTTTTCTCTTACTAGCTAGAATGACAAGTCAGTTCCAGCAGCGTAATCTGGTAGGATTCTTCCCCAACATAACAGAAAGCGCTACCTGTTGTCGTTTCTAAGAAATAGGCATTATTCTCTTTGCCCGGGTTATTCGTTTTGCCCGGATCTCCCCTAGGCCTACTCGAAAATAGATCAATTGAAGCATTAGATAATTAAGTTGTTTAATGGGCATTGCTCAGACATTCACATATTCCTTTCCTTCGAAGTCATATAATTGTTAGATTTAAAATATTCTGCCTACTGAAATTCCTACTGAAATATTTTCTATTGTAAAGAGTAAAGAAAAAAAACTGGAAATTTATCCTTTGAAAAGGTGGAAAACTTCAAATACATTGGAGCAACAGTAATAAAAATAAATGACACTCGGAAGGAAATTAGACGCAGAAATATGGGAAATGCCTGTTATTATTCGGTTGAGAAGCTTTTTGTCATCTAGTCTGCTGTTAAAATAGCTGAAAGAATTTATAAAACAGTTAGTCCACACCTGTGGAGTAACGGTTAGAGCATCTGGCCGCGAAACCACATGGCCCGGGTTCGATTCCGGTCGGGGCAAGTTACCTGGTTGAGGTTTTTCGGGGTTTTACCTCAACCCAATACGAGCAAATGCTGGGTAACTTTCGGTGCTGGACCCCGAACTTTTTCTCCGGCATTATCACCTTCATCTCATTCAAACGCTATTGATAAAGCGTCGTAAGATAACCTACTAAAATAAAAAGAAAATAAAAACAGTTATATTACCGGTTGCTCTGTTGGACTCTCACTTTGAGAGAGGAACAGAGATTAAGGGTATTTGAGAATAAGGTTCTTAGAAAAATATTTGGGGCTAAGAGGGATGAAGTTACAGGAGAATGGAGAAAGTTATACAACGGAGAATTGCACGGAATATATTCTTAACCTGACGTAATTAGGAACATTAAATCCAGACGTTTGAGATTGGCAGGGCATGTAGCACGTAGGGGCGAATCGAGAAATGCATATAGAATATTAATTGGGAGGCCTGAGGGAAAAGGACCTTTGGGAAATCCGAGAAGTATATGGGAGGATAATATTAAAATGTATTTGAGGAAGGTTGGATATGATGATAGAGAGCGGATTAAAAACTTGCATAGGACGGGGACCGATGATGAGCTTATGTGAGAGCGGCAATGAACCTCCAGGTTCCTTAAAAGTTATAAGTACGTAAGTGAAACCTGTAAAACAAGCAAAAAAAAAAACAGTCGAAGACGGAGTGTGGCTGTGTCGACGACACGGTGATGTGTTTTACATGAGCACGTCTGGCTTAAATCTACAGATCTGGACGACATATTTCGTTTAGCACCAAAATCAGTGCGCTGACACAGCGGAGTCGCAAGATACACCTCTCAAAGTCATGCTCGCATCGTAGTCGTATACCCGATCGAATGAGACACGTTTATTTCAATCACATCATTAACCAGGAAGTTATTCCAGAATGAATCACCCTGCAAACGTTTCCTTTATGTTACTACAACTGTCGATATGATTTTAAGGGCGAATAAAAAAATTAAACTAACCCAAAAACTTCCTTTTTATCAAGCTTCTGCTCATCTTCCAAGGGAGATAATAATTTATGATGAAATTCCTCATTACTTCTTCCTTGGCAAATGATTTGTACCTCGTGTGCATTGTTATTGAAACATTTTTTATCAGACGTGCGGAGCAGTCTTTTGATCTTTTAAAATCCTTGTAGGTAGCGTCAAGTCTGGGATGATTGATTAGCTGTGGTGATGAATTGGACCATAACGATGATATCATGGGAGCACAATATCACATTAGAGAGAGACCACAAAGAACAATAATGCACTTTGCAAAAGTGCGAGCATCTGGAATCCTTTGTCCGCGTCCATTAGCTAATCGCTGCACGACCTCTTACTCCAGGCCAAGTCTTTTCTCACAAAACTCTTGTTTCCGGGAATAGCTCTGCCTTTTAACCTTTGGGAATTAAAAGAAATGTTAGAATTTTATCTAGTATACACCTGAGATCTCGTTTCCCTTAAAAGTTTGATGAACATAAATTGTCCTTGAAAGACGACAGTTTCATGGAGTGTGAATCTCTACATAAAGTTTATTAGTGATATGAAGCTACTTCTGTGGCAGGGAGGAAAAAGTCTGAATTAAATTTTTTCTGAAAATGAGATTTTTATATATTCTGAAAGCGGAAACAATTCTCTACAATCTGGTAAAACGGCTAAAGTCAAATAAGACTTCTAACTGGATTTATACAACGTATTCCGAATCTCACCGGTCCGGTGGCATCAATGATGTCACATTGCAACGAAAATAGGAACAAAAGTGCTGGAAGGATCGATGCTGTCATGGCGACTGTGTAAGTGGTTATCTGTGCTACGCTAGCAAAATTTTGCGAAATTTCCGTACTGCCATCTCGTTCAAATAAAATAGATCATAAACAACTTATTTTTTGAACCGGCAGTAATAACTGGTCCGTTGACATGTTCGCTCATAAGCCATTAACATATTGTTTTTACGTTGTGCTCATTACAAACAATACAGCAGAACTAAAGCAGAACACACCGCCATGACACAACAGTGCACGATGTCATTCGTCTGCTAATTCCCGCCCTATACAAGAACCAATCAGATTCACTGATGGCGGCTGATGGAGAGTGCCACCACCTCTGCAAGTTGATGGCACCGGTGCGACACCGGTGGAGCATCAATGACGTCATCGGTGGAATTCGGAACACCGTGATGCCATCGGATTGCTCACCGGTGAGATTCGGAATACGCTCATAGAGAGTTACCAAATGTCCTAAGTACTTTTTGAATCGAGCTGACACAGAATAAAGGACTTAAGGATATTTAATACTTTATTCCTTACAAACATCACATGTTTACTTTCCATGCTTCTCTATTAAAAAGCTGTAACTTGTAATTTAGCTATTTTATCACATACTGATGCCCTTGCTTTTAAAACTTTAAGCACCAGGTAAACAGTCCTATATTGTTTGAGACCCATTTTGCATTCCTAATAATTTACATTTCCCATATATTTTGACATGAAAAAGGTCTTATGTTCAAATAGTCTCTTCTTCTCAGTTTGGGTTGTAGTCTTAAAAGGGCTTAAGTGCGGCTATTTTTGGAAATTATCAAGAAAATTGTTAAATGAGCAGCATTACCTATTTTAGAAGAAATATAAAAAAGTAATATCCAGGAAAAAACCTCTTACTTAAAAGAACTCTATAATTGACACCAATTTCAATCTTTCTACTGCTCTCCTGAAAAGTATAAAATTTTTACTTAAGACTTTTTCCTCCCGGCCACAGACTTATTTTCAATGTTGGCAATTTAAAAAGTGCTCAAATAATCTCCTTTTTTAAACTTCAGACATGATGTTCATGGATTGCTTTTCCTTTCCACGAACAATAGTTTCGAAAATATAAAATGTATCTTCAAATGTATTTCAATGTCAACACAGTTTGCATTCATGTAAAGTTCTGTCTTAACCAACAGATGAAAAGAAAATATTTCAGTATTTATTTTTCATGTAATATTTCAGATTCCTGTCAGCCTGGTTGGCGCAGTTGGTATAGCGCTGGCCTTCTATGTCCTAGGTTGCGAGTTCGATCCCCGGCCAGGTCGATGGCATTTTAAGTGTGCTTAAATGCGACAGGCACATGTCAGTAAATTTACTGGCATGTAAAAGAACTTCAGCGGGATAAAATTTGGGCACACCGGCGACGCTGATATAACCTCGGCAGTTGCGAGCGTCGTTAAATAAAACATAACATTTTAACATTACTGAGAATAGTCCGGGTCAGCTTACGTAATACCCTAAGGGTGAAACCTAACCATTTTCCCCCTATTTCTACATAAGCTAGTGGATTGTAGTGATTTTCTAGTTTGCAGGTGGATTTTCTTTTGCCAACTTCGTTTCGAATTTCGGTACTGAGAAATACTACAACTGGTAGAGATTTTTTTAACTGTTGTGTTGGCAGCAGTGACACAAGTTATTAGTAGTTTAAATTCTGAAAATTCATATTGTTCTAGATTTCTGAGCCCATTACTGGAAGCTAGTGAAATTTGAACATAGGGTAAACTGGGGTCTATTGGACAGTCGGGCATGTTGGACACTCTGTACTTTAACGTGTTACCTCGCCACTTGTGGGCACCACATTCTGCTAGAAGTCAATGACGGAAGTAGCCACGAGTGGGGCTACTTCAGTCATTGACTTCCAGCAGAATGTGGTGCCTACAAGTGGCGAGGTAACACGTTAAAGTACAGAGTGTCCAACATGCCCGACTGTCCAACAGACCCTAGTTTACCCTACTAATGATTAATTAATGTTATTATTAATATTAATACATAATAGTTATTGTATGTGTTGCTTTGTGTTGTGGTTACAATAACAAGATTAGAGTCAGGTAGGATAAGTGTAAATAAATATAACATATTTCGTGTGATAGGCTACATGCCCTTGAGTAATCGATAGAAATACCATTTCACATTTTAATTAATTTCTTTCGTGTTTAGATTTTTATTACAATAATTGAGTAAATATCCTAAAGCATGCATTTCAAAGTGAGATTCGTTTTCAGAATTCATACTAATCATTTCACGTGATCAAACAAAATACATTTTAGGTTAGGTCTCGTGATTCGTACAGTAAACTGTTTAATCAAAGCAATGAATTTCATGTTGTCAGACAAAGTAAATTTTAATATTAGATCATACACTAATCTACTAAGTACTAACATAATGTGCGAGAGGTCCAGAAGAATAATATTCTCTTTCACAAATTATTAAACCTTTTAGAAAATACCTCCCCAACATAAAGATGAAATGTGGTAAATAAGCAAGACATCGTCATTGTTAATACTATATTATTATTATTATTATTATTATTATTATTATTATTATTATTATTATTATTATTATTATAGTGCATGGCATTGTGTGATTTTATCCTCTTTTGGTGATATCTAGTATTAGTTGGCAACACTGAAGAGACGGCCATATTAGTCTTTTAAGAATACTCTTACGTGATCCTCGGTATACTTTTGGCATTGTGTTAATAATTTAAAAGTAAGCCTGAATTTTATTACTGACTTCGTGCTTTTCTAATTAATTAACATTTTACGCCTTTGTTGTTTACTTAATATTTGATATTATTTCATGTTGTTTCATCTTTTATTTCAGAAATTGGAAGTTTTATATATATATATATATATATATATATATATATATATATATAAAATCTATTCTGATATTATAATTATTAAATTCATTATTAAACTGTATAATTGTTGCACAATTCTTTTATATTCTGAGTCCTCATGGTCAAGTGCAATACAGCAGCAGATGAAAATTAATAAAACTTTATTAGTAGTATAGCTGACGCCAGGGTTTTTGGCGCGTGTTCTTGAGTACAATGGACAGTCTGCGAGCATCTATTGATGTGTACCACTTCCTATACACGTCACTTCGACAATCTGCCAACCACATTTGTCAGTCTTGCTGCCCAGACTGCGGCAAAAGTAAGATACTCGCACTTAACTTTCCTGCGGTGTGTCCTTGAGTACAGTGTCCAGTCAGTGAGTTTCTCTTGCCACTGCAGCTGAGAACGGTACCTCCTCCTGAATACGCGTCACATCAACAATCTGCCAATCACAAGTGCCAGCTTTATCGCCTATATATTGCTACAAAAGTTAGACACTAGCACTTAAGTTTCCCATTACTTATTTCACATGCCAAAATCGGTGGCGCGTCCTATACAACTAATTTTCTTATACAGTTCCCTTTATTTTTAGACCGCACAATATCAAATTTTAAATTTAATCGTGCTATAACTTTAGGATTGATGTTCACAAATATTTTGCTCGTAAATGGTTAATAAATTCAATACTATGCTAACCTCATCTTATAAGCGTCAGAAGTAGTTCTAGAAACATTTTTTATGACCAAGAGCTGATTTTGTGCGTCGTTTTTGTTTTATATTTTTAAATCTAATTCCGAATTAATAAAAATTAGCATCTGCACTATTATCACTTTGTGAAACTAAAGGAAATCCTATTATCTCACCAAACATATCTCGGTAAAAGAAACATCTATTCAGCTGAAAGTGCGCCCTGTAGCAACTGGTTTAATTATTTTAGAATGATGGTTGGTGCTTAATGTACACGTTGGCTTCGTAATATGATTTCGGGCGCAAGGCACTGTAAACAGAGAGTTGTTATGCTTCAATTATCACTGTCACAGTAATTAGAGTGTGCTGGGTTGCTGTCTCCGAGGGGAAATATATACGTTGCGTTTAAATTAGAAAAAATAACATACATTTTTTTTTCGCGATGGTGTTTCCTATAAATTCAACCCCTTCATTACTACCAGAAACATAAACGTCATTTTCAATAACAATATCAAGATCATATTTATCTAGAACATAGTAAACATCACCGTCATTATAATCATTACCAGTATCATAACCAACATTATGATGCACTATACATGATTTTGAATGTTTACATCGTAGTCTGAAACAACATTATTATTAATGACACAAGTACCAAATAATTATTCATATCAACTTAGATAACAATTACATGATATAAAAGCAAGATAATAAACATCTTACATGTATAACATTATCAATATTATCATAAACTACAACATTGTCATACCATCAAAACTACAACACAAATATGAATACATCATCTACAGTCAAATTTTCAACATCATTATTCACAACGTTATCAATATGACCATAAACTTCAACATATAAGTGGATACCAACATCTAAAACAAGATTATGAGTATCATAATTTACATCACTAACAACACTGTATGCTACATCATTATGAATGCTATAATCTACAGCAAGATTATCAACATCATAATTACATCTCTAACAATATCTTAAACCACAACAAAAATAATGAATACATCATCTACAATTAGATTTTCAACATACTGTAATAATTTACAACATTATCAATACCACTATATGCTACATCATTATGAATGCTATCATCTACAGAAAGATTAGCAACATCATAATTACATCGCTAACAATATCTTAAACCACAATAAAAATAATGAATACGTCATCTACAATTAGATTTTCAACATACTGTAATAATTTACAACATTATCAATATCACTATATGCTATATCATTATGAATACTATCATCTACAGCAAGATTATCAACATCATAATTACATCTCTAACAATATCTTAAACCACAACAAAAATAATGAATACATCATCTACAATTAGATTTTCAACATACTGTAATAATTTACAACATTATCAATACCACTATATGCTACATCATTATGAATACTATCATCTACAGCAAGATTATCAACGTCATAATTACATCGCTAACAATATCTTAAACCACAACAAAGATAATGAATACATCATCTGCAAATTAGATTTTCAACATAATAATTTACAACATTATCAATAACACTATATGCTACATCATTATGAATACTATCATCTACAGCAAGATTATAAACATCATAAATACATCTCTAACAATATCATGAACCAAAACATAGAAAATGAATACATAATCTACAATTAGATTGTCAACATAATAATTTACAAGATTATCAATAACACTATACGCTACAACATCATTTATAAAGCCATTTGTAAGTAGGTATGGTTTAAAATAAATTAAATACAAAAGCCATGCTCCCAATCCTTTTAGATGCCATTGTTGTTCATGTTTTCCTTTTGATTCCGTTATCAGTCTTCAATCCTCGTCACCGCCACTTATAAATCAGCCCGCGGTTTACAAGATGCATTGTCTAGTCCTTGTGACTGAAACCTTTATTATTACATTTCGTAGCCTTGTGAACGAGGTTCAAAACGTTCTTACCCGATATCACATCCACTCAACTACAGTTTGTCATTCTTAACTTTCACTGCATATAAATACGACTCTATTGTAACCTACATTATCATAACTATAATATACAACATAGTAACTAATAGCTTTACACGTGCTTCATTTTATGAATTAAATCAAAATATGTTGCTTCTGGGATTGTAGAGAAAGACTCTGTTAATAATCCAGAAGGCTACAATATATTTCCTTAGCTAGGCTAATAGCACAGCTGGCGCCAGCGTTTTTTTTGCGTGTGTCCTAGAGTATAATGCCCAATTTGTGAGCATGTTACTAGTGCAGCTAAGAATGGTACCACTTCCTATGCACGTCAGATCAGCTATTTGCCAACCACAGTTGTCAAACTGACTGCGGCAAAGGTAGAACACTTGTACTTAATGTTCCCATTACTTATTCCACACACCAAAAACGGTGACGCGGACTGTAAGTTATGTATTGATAGCCCCTTTATATTTGAATACAACTTTAGTTAGGAATAAGTAATTCGCAACCTGATAAAGGAACTGTATTGTTACGAGATTGTAGGCTTTCATAGCGGCTGTATTCTCAGGGGGAATATTGGGTACCGTGTACTGGAACTTCACACTTCCAACCTTCGTAACAGCAAATAATATGTTTCAATTTTCAGGACAAATTATACTCCGTTTCTGGAATTTGTAGAGTATAGGAGACGAAACAAGTCTTTTGCGCAAGTGGAGTGAAGGGGGTCAGTCCAGTGACCGTTCTGGGGAAAAGAATTTAAGACGAGAGAATAAAATGTCACCTTACCTATCACCTTTCATGTGAATCTTACGCCTTAGCGGCCGTGAGCCGATGCAGCCCGTAATACACTTCAGCACTGATAGGCTCCACCCATTCGCTTGTCACAGGCTCCACCCAAATGCGTCGCTTTACTTGATAGATTCCAGAAACGGAGTGTAGTACGACTGGGCCCTATTCCACGTAAGTATGGTCAAATATATTATTAGTTACTGGTAAAAGTTCTTGTATAGTATGGAGTTCCCATATTTATTCTGCTTTTAATTTTTTCTCGTCATTTATATTTGTTACAGTTGCTCCAAAGTTTTTATTTTATTAGGTTATTTTACGACGCTTTATCAACATCTTAGGTTATTTAGCGTCTGAATGAGACGAAGGTGATACTGACGGTGAAATGAGTCCGGGGTCCAACAACGAAAGTTACCCAGCATTTGCTCATATTGGGTTGAGGGAAAACTCCGGAAAAAACCTCAACCAGATAACTTGCCCCGACCGGGAATCGAACCCGGGCCACCTAGTTTCGTGCTCCAAAGTACTTGAATTTTTCCACCTTTTCAAAGGATAGCTTTCCAATTTTCATATATTCATTTCGTGCTATGTTCTGATCATTAAATATTGTATAACAATAGTAGTAGTAGTAATAATAATAATAATAGTAATAATAATAATAATAATAATAATAATAATAATAATAATAATAATGCACTTTGGGAGCATAAATATATTTTGGGAGTACGCTAGCAAAAAAATATTCAGTACCACTATATTAGACCTTACTTTTATGGAACAGGTCCCTGAAGACGAAACCATTATTCAGAACCGAAACTTTGGGTATATTTAATTGCAGCACACGGTGATACAAGCAATATTCTGATTGTGAACTGAATTATAACACGATATGAAGAACGTATATAGAATGAGAAAGTATGTGTAATTTTCATGGTGCTATTTCATGTGTTACAGCATACTAAAAATTTTACACATTTGTGATATATCTCGCCCTAATAAAAATGTTAAAAGTGGTTTGAGTAATATTTTAACGAAGTAATGTTAGTGTTGTTGCATGTTCTCTAATCAGATAAATCTACTTTTAATCTTTAGATTTTAATTTGGTGGGGAAGGCTCCTATCGAACACGTGTCAGGTGACGTAACTGCTATGAAGTTAAAGAGGAGCTGCTGAAACCTCGCTCGTCCAATTCACTAAATGGTGCCATGACCGGGGTCCCCGTCTGTTTACACGCACTGGCTAAACAGTGCTTTCTAAACCTGGGAATGCTGAAACCCTCTTCGTCCTTGTGTATGTCTGTCCGTCGTCGGGGTATTATCTCGGAGGCGAGCGAGACGGAGAACATTTCTGGTGATTGATGATATTATTCCGTGACACACACAAGCCTTCATATTTCATGCGAGACATGCTTCCAATTATTGAGAAAATAGTCATAAAATCCAGCTACTGTTACGCTTACTACCGTTTATAATTTTAGAATACAGTACATTCCAATGCAACAGATGTAGAACAGGCTTCCTTCTCTGGTCTCTGTCTTCATTTTCTTGCAATAAATGTTATAAAATTTATTGTCATCATTAACATATTCTTAATTACTTTCATTGTCATATTCATTATCAACTTTTCTATTACCTTCATCGACATTATCACCTTCACTTCTTAATTTTCGTTAGGTATCTTCAAAATTTTCCATCTTGGGCTGTTACACTGAACAACAAATGTTTACTTTTTGTCTTGCTCCGAAATAAAAATAGGCGAATATTACTAATACGTGTGCCCTAAATCTGAATTTAAAATCAAAATTGGTCAATCACGTCCAATTTCCGGGGAAAATGAATTGAATTTTTTACCAAACAACTTTTTTTTCACTGCTACTCGTAAAATTACAACACACTAGGGGTTTAAAATACCTCATAATACTTTAAAAATGTATACTGGATTCAAAAATGATGTTACATAGTTTAAAACTCAAGAACAATTTAAATATTTCATGCGTGTAATGAGAAAAATCTCGGAATTTGAACTTACATTTAAGAGAATTTTCTGAGTGGCTTCTGTTTATAACCAGACTCGGGACTGTCTTTTACAAGGAACCAATAATAGTCTGCAAGCATGATCTTCCTTTATATCGCCTTTCCATTTCAGATATTTCTTGATGAAATCTTACCCATGCTCGTTGCTTACCGCTTCAAATTTAGGAGGAAAGAAATTCAAATGAGAGTGTAAATAGTGTCTTTTGAGATAGATATTATACCCCATTTTCTCATATGCACTTGACATGGTTTCCACAACAAGTTCTATGTAGTTGTCTGCCCTAGAATTTCCAAGGGAATTTGAGCAAACATCTTTGAAAGAGCGCTGTGCCATTTTTTCTGTAACGGAAAGGTTTTCCTCAAACAAAGAGTCAGCCATAACTTTGTGTATTTGTGGACCGATGATTATTCCTTTTTTAATTTGCCTTTACTCAAAATGGTAAACTTTTCTTTTAAATACTGAAAACCACACCCTTGTTTATTCATTGCGTAGACCTCACCTTGACCTGTTATGAAATTTACTGAATAAAAGGGACCAATATCTGTTTATTTATTAGAAGTACAAAAGAACATGCCAACAACTATAAGACACCGGAAATAAGTCATAAACCCATAAAATGCATTAGCTTTTGTTTTGGTTTATACCCCCAACCAGCGCCATATGTTTTCTGGGGGAACGCTTATCGAAAAGTGAATTGATAGTAGGCCCATATCTTAAAAACCTTACGTGATACGAAGAAAAGGAATACATTTTCGGATTCAGCGTACACCAAACCATAAGGGACACATTGTTGTAAGTCGGAGCAAAATTCTTGTTGTTCAGTATTATTATTACCTTCATCGCTGTTGTTGTTTTCAGTCCTTTCTTTATTGTTAACACCGTCATCATCATCATTTTCTTCACGGTTTAGGCATAATGTGCCTATTCCGGTTTCAGAGTTAAGAGAAAACGTCTCGCCATCTTTAAATTGGGCGTCCTGTTTTCCTCTATCCATTTGGATTCTAATAAGAAGCTGAAATCGTGAACAATATGCTTCCATTCTTTCTACATCTTGTTTCCATCTATCTACATATATATATATATATATATATATATATATATATATATATATATTTATTTATTTATTTATTTACAATAAATGTTTTGATTTTCAGATATGTCAGTTATTAAGTACAATAAATAATGTTAAAAATGTTTAATCTTATGACATCAATTTAATATTAACATTATATTGTACATGTTTATTGTATTCAGGACCCTTGTGGTCACTCAAAATTCTTTGAGCTGATGTCTATAATTTAGAATTTTATTATTTAAACGTTTTCACCTTTTACGGCATCATCAGATACAATTTGCTTCTGTAATATCTAAATAAACAGAGGACGCAAATTTAATTTTATATTACGTAGAATCATTACACATCTCAACAGATACCACAACATTAACGTAATATTACGAATTATTTTATGAATCCCAACAAATATACAGTAAAATGAAGATTTAAATTACATCAACAAAGCTTTACATAAATTGAACTATAGGCCTATATTAAAAACACAGTGTCATATATTTAAACACAAAGTTTGAAAACGTATTTGAATTTAAAATTATGAAATTTAAAATACACATGTAACTGAAACCATTGTAACATGAGTCATATATTTCAATACAACGTAGAGTATAATTAGGCTAGTTACATAATGTAGACTTAGGCTATTTATAACCTAAAATTTTTCCAACAAGGAAAAGACATAAAGTCGTGGGTCATTATTGCATATTATTATAACACCAATTCGAAGGTTTATTATAAGAGAAAACAAAAATTCCTCTATATAATTTAGATATCTTAGAAGCAAGTTGTATCTGATGATGCCGTAAAAAGCGAAGAAGTTTATACATTATTATATTTAACATGTATTAACAAATGTTAATATTAAATTGATAAGTCATAAGATTGAACATTTTTAACATTATTTATTGTATTTATTTCTATATTGTTGTTAAATGTAATTCAAACATTCATTTTCAGTTCATTTCTGATTTCATTGCTGCATTCATGGCCCATTAAATTGTATCCTGCTATCGATCGAAGAAATCTCATTTCAGCAGCTTCTATTCTTTTTTTTTCTTTTTGTTAACGCCCAAGTCTCGGAGCCGTATGTTAATTTCGGGATTGTCATTGTTTTATAAAATTTAGTGAATATGTCTTTTCTTATTTTCCCACAAAGAGTTCTCCTTATTGTACAGGTAATCTTTCGGAATCTGGATAATTTATTATCAACATCTGCAGATTTCAAATTGAAATGTTACAACCTAAGTAGCAAAATTCAGAAATCGGTTCCAATATTTTATCTTTTATTATTTTTGTCGTTAAGTGCTTATCGCCTCTGTTATTGTTAACATTTTGTCTCCAATTCATATTTGTTGCACTCTTTTTGTCTTTTTTTTTATCTCTGCATTTACCGACGCGTAGGCCTATCCTAATGATTTTAATATAAGTTCATAATTTTACTGTAGTTCTCGCAATCTTACTATATAGTAAAAATTATATTTTATTAACGATTCATTAAAAGCAGCCATGGCGAAAATGAGACTCACGAGCACATTGTGGCTCGCAATGATAGCTGTGCATTTCCTTTATTTCCTGCTTTCCCCAACCCCCACCCTCTCACTCACTGGAATCAAACTTCGTTCCATTTGCTTATTTGTCTCTGACCTGCGAGTGGCGTATCGTACAATGTCTCTCTCGAAACCATGTACCTCTACGAAAACGAAAGTTTCAAGGAGGATGGGAGGACGCATTTTTTGCTGCCAATATGATGAGAATATCAAACGCATGATTTGTTCACAAGTATTACGAGGAAACGGTTGTATAATATAAAACAGCATTATACATGTCACTGATGAAACATTAAAAGGTGAAGTATTATTATTATTATTATTATTATTATTATTATTATTATTATTATATTAGGCCTATTATTATTATTATTATTATTATTATTATTATTATTATTATTATTATTATTATCATCTCTGTACGTCGATCCTTTTTCAGCAGATGTACGAATAATGCCGTTAGACCTTCAATTTAAACTCACAGAATTGCAATGTGATGTTAAATGAAAGCTAGATGTAAGGACTTGACAAATGTTGAACTTTTCTAATCTTTGCCAAAAAATAAATATCCTAAGCTTCGTTCTTTCGCTTGCTCTGTTGAAGTCATGTTCGCTATAACTTACGTTTGTGAAAAATTATTTGCAATAATGAAAATAGTAAAAACCACATTTAGATCATGACTAACAGACTAATTCCTTAGTCATCAACTACGACCGGCAGCAAGTGACATAATTCCTGATTTTGAAACTCTGTCGCAGAGACATTCTGAAGACAGTTAATTTTAAGTTGTGATAATGTGTCCTATGTTTTTGTGTTCATTTCTTTCTTCGTTACAGGTACTAAACATTAGTTTGTAACCTTATATTGTATAAAATTATATCATAAGGAAAATGAAATCAGTTAATAAGTCAGACAGTTGCTTCACTTCCCCTTCGGGTGTCCGCCTCCCTCCAGAGGTGCTCTGCACGTTGCAGGTTACACAGTGGCTCGGCGCACGATGACATTTTCGCCACGGCTGATTCAATTCAATTCAATTTATTTGACCATTATACATACAGTTTTAGACTTCGTCAGAATACATTAAAAAGAATATAAATACATTTTAAAACACACTAGTAACAGAAACAGTAAAATTTAAGTAATACAATGAAAACATGAAATAATTTGAAACTTTTAAATTGAAGAATACTAACTAAATTGCAATTAAACTTATTTATTAAAATACAATTTCATACAGATTTATGTTGAAAAACTCAGCAACAGAATAAAAAGGATTATTTAATAACCACTTGTAAAATCTCGTTTTGAAACTATTGATTGGTAATTTATAATATTGACTTGGGAGCTTATTATATAATTTCATCCCCATAATTAAAACGTTTGTGTTGCTCTTGTGTAATCTACAATATGGAATATTAATTTGTTCACTATTTCTAATTTCATGATCATGAATATTTGCCACTAATGAGTAATTGTCGATATTTTGTCGAGTATAAAGTACTAGATCACATATATACAAATTAATGATTGTTAACATCCATGATTGTCTGAAAAGTGGCCGACAATGTTCCAGATAGTTTGATTTACATAAAATTCTAATGGCCGTCTTTTGTAAAATCAGGACGCTTCCAATTTTGGTTCCATTTCCCAGGAAAATTAGGGTATATCGAATTATCGACTGAAAGAAAGAAAAGTAGACACATCTTAAATAATTTTGAGAAACGCAAGTAGTTAATTTCTTTAGCAAATGTAAAACTCTTGATAGCTTTGTGCATATGTATTCGATGTGCTTATCCCATGTTAAACTGGAGTCTATAAAAAGTCCCAGAAATTTTGTGTAGTTGAGTCTGTTGTCCTTATTTATTAGATAGTTAGGCTGAAAGTTAAGTTGATAGTTTTTTCTTGATTAAGCAAGAAACCATTAGATTCAAACCATAAAACCATCTGTGATAGAGTGTCGTTGTTGAGAGCATGTAATTGATTTAGAGCAGAGGACGAAGATAGGAAAGTAGTGCCATCTGCGTACATAATTTAAAGTAACGTTACTGTTCCTAAGTTGAACTTAAATCTCTTCAAAATCCTAGTCCCGATTCCAATCAGTTCGTTTAGTTAGGTGTCAATGACATATCAAATATAATTTGAATTCATCTACCTCATCTTTCAACACCACAAATCGAACTTTGATGTGAAGAGTACGGCATTAAATCCGCTGTGACGAGGCGGCAGAGAGTGGTGTGGGGAGGCTCTTTCAGGTCACTAAGTTTTAATATTTATGCATATCATATCGAGTCTTGAAGGCCGTGTGACAGGCCTCACATTCAAACGCGCTGTCAGATTCTCTGATGTCCCCATTAACTCGAATCGCCAGGTGTAGCGTGTAATAGCTTAGAGTGGTTACATTTCTGTCACCGTAGAAACTCAAAGAGTAGTTCATTTAATTAATGATCAATTCGGATGAAATGTAATGAATTTATTATTATTATTCTCGCTCATTATTTCTTTTTTAGAAATGACAGTTGCTCATTGCTTTTCTATCGACTTGGTTGCAGCTGTCCTTAGAACTAGCATTGGTGGATGAAGTAAGGTTATATTGGTCTATTGCAAATCTTAATTTTCTGTTTTATGTGCTACTTTAGTCACTAAAAATGTATAACAATAAAAAACGTATTCAGAAAGTTTAAATGTTACATAATTTACGCTCTATTTTTTCAATTTCATTTGAAGATGCGTTGCTCTCTTTCATTAGTTTCAATAAACTTGTAATTTGCATTTATTACATTCATTCAAATACTCTTCAATATGTTCAATATTAAAAGCTTTCCTTCATCCTGTTCCCTGCAGATAATGAGGTACGATTTAAGAAACCGTAGGTTCTATTTAGGAAACTAGTTGCCTAAATGGCACCACTGATATGTGTTTCGAAAATGTCATTTTAATTAAGAAATATTAAATCAAATTCAAGCGCCTGAAAATTCCTGAAGGCAACATAACACCTCGAACAACTGGAATACATCTACGTGATGAATTGCGAAAGAGATCGTTGGACTCCTGGTGTCAGTTACTTCATAAGAGGAAAGGTGTAGTCATCTATGAAGAATATCCAAGATCCAATTCATGGGTCAACACCAAAAGGAATTTGTCATCTTCAGAATATATTAATGCAATCAAGATGTCCTGCAACCTTACTGCAGTGCGCTCCGTTCCTGGCAGAGCTTTCAGCACGACCCGTTGCCGTCAACCAGGCTGCAACGAGACAGAAACTCTTGGCCACGTGTTGGGCTTTTGTCGGAAAGGAGAGTTATTGCGTAACAACAGGCATCGTAGAGTCCGTGGAGCTATCGCCTGTCTTCTTCGGAACAAGGGTTGGGAAGTTCATGAAGAGGTCCACTGCATTTCTGAAGACGACTCTCACAGAAGAGCGGATATAATAGCAATAAACAGGCAACAACAAAAGCCTATTATCATAGATTCAACTATACGCATGGAGAGAGATCTAAACCAAGCTCATCAGGTTTATCAGGAAAAGAGGGCCATTTATGAACCTTGTATTCCCTACCTTAGTGCCCAGTATAACATCCCTCTCTTCAATTGGTCAGTGACAGGTTTATTTTTTGGTGCTCGGAGTTCTTTACCAAAATTTACATATCATTTTTAAAACAATTATCAATATCATCTTTTGAAATTCAAAAAATCATCTCGCAAATTCTCAAAGGTTCCCTGCAGATTATACAATTTCATTTATACCACTCAGAAGGCCTTAATTAAGGATATGCTAATTTTAAATAAAATCTTTTTTTATCAGTATAATTTAGTCATCTTCTAAGATTTTATTTTACAATTGATAATCAATGGTGCTTAATTATTACACTTTATTTTTATAACACTATTCATATTTAATTAATTGTATTTGTTTGCTATTCATTTCTGGATCCTTGTGGTCATCCTTAATTAAGTCCGGATGAGTTTTTCTCTCTCTCTTTTTACATCAAATGTAAATGTTCTGGGAATGTATCTCTGTAAAGGAATGGAGAAAATAAAAACTGTATTGTTCAATAAAAATTATAAATGCTAAAGTGGTGCGATATAGGCAACCTTACCCTAGTAGTCTACGTTTTATAAAATTTCTTTATCTATTTCTTTCTTTACATCAAATGTAAATGTTCTGGGAATGTATCTCTGTAAAGGAATGGAGAAAATAAAAACTGTATTGTTCAATAAAAATTATAAATGCTAAAGTGGTGCGATATAGGCAACCTTACCCTAGTAGTCTACGTTTTATAAAATTTCTTTATCTATTTCTTTCTTTACATCAAATGTAAATGTTCTGGGAATGTATCTCTGTAAAGGAATGGAGAAAATAAAAACTGTATTGTTCAATAAAAATTATAAATGCTAAAGTGCTGCGATATAGGCAACCTTACCCTAGTAGTCTACGTTTTATAAAATTTCTTTATCTATTTCTTTCTTTACATCAAATGTAAATGTTCTGGGAATGTATCTCTGTAAAGGAATGGAGAAAATAAAAACTGTATTGTTCAATAAAAATTATAAATGCTAAAGTGGTGCGATATAGGCAACCTTACCCTAGTAGTCTACGTTTTATAAAATTTCTTTATCTATTTCTTTCTTTACATCAAATGTAAATGTTCTGGGAATGTATCTCTGTAAAGGAATGGAGAAAATAAAAACTGTATTGCTCAATAAAAATTATAAATGCTAAAGTGGTGCGATATAGGCAACCTTACCCTAGTAGTCTACGTTTTATAAAATTTCTTTATCTATTTCTTTCTTTACATCAAATGTAAATGTTCTGGGAATGTATCTCTGTAAAGGAATGGAGAAAATAAAAACTGTATTGTTCAATAAAAATTATAAATGCTAAAGTGGTGCGATATAGGCAACCTTACCCTAGTAGTCTACGTTTTATAAAATTTCTTTATCTATTTCTTTCTTTACATCAAATGTAAATGTTCTGGGAATGTATCTCTGTAAAGGAATGGAGAAAATAAAAACTGTATTGTTCAATAAAAATTATAAATGCTAAAGTGGTGCGATATAGGCAACCTTACCCTAGTAGTCTACGTTTTATAAAATTTCTTTATCTATTTCTTTCTTTACATCAAATGTAAATGTTCTGGGAATGTATCTCTGTAAAGGAATGGAGAAAATAAAAACTGTATTGTTCAATAAAAATTATAAATGCTAAAGTGGTGCGATATAGGCAACCTTACCCTAGTAGTCTACGTTTTATAAAATTTCTTTATCTATTTCTTTCTTTACATCAAATGTAAATGTTCTGGGAATGTATCTCTGTAAAGGAATGGAGAAAATAAAAACTGTATTGTTCAATAAAAATTATAAATGCTAAAGTGGTGTGATATAGGCAACCTTACCCTAGTAGTCTACGTTTTATAAAATTTCTTTATCTATTTCTTTCTTTACATCAAATGTAAATGTTCTGGGAATGTATCTCTGTAAAGGAATGGAGAAAATAAAAACTGTATTGTTCAATAAAAATTATAAATGCTAAAGTGGTGCGATATAGGCAACCTTACCCTAGTAGTCTACGTTTTATAAAATTTCTTTATCTATTTCTTTCTTTACATCAAATGTAAATGTTCTGGGAATGTATCTCTGTAAAGGAATGGAGAAAATAAAAACTGTATTGCTCAATAAAAATTATAAATGCTAAAGTGGTGCGATATAGGCAACCTTACCCTAGTAGTCTACGTTTTATAAAATTTCTTTATCTATTTCTTTCTTTACATCAAATGTAAATGTTCTGGGAATGTATCTCTGTAAAGGAATGGAGAAAATAAAAACTGTATTGTTCAATAAAAATTATAAATGCTAAAGTGGTGCGATATAGGCAACCTTACCCTAGTAGTCTACGTTTTATAAAATTTCTTTATCTATTTCTTTCTTTACATCAAATGTAAATGTTCTGGGAATGTATCTCTGTAAAGGAATGGAGAAAATAAAAACTGTATTGTTCAATAAAAATTATAAATGCTAAAGTGGTGCGATATAGGCAACCTTACCCTAGTAGTCTACGTTTTATAAAATTTCTTTATCTATTTCTTTCTTTACATCAAATGTAAATGTTCTGGGAATGTATCTCTGTAAAGGAATGGAGAAAATAAAAACTGTATTGTTCAATAAAAATTATAAATGCTAAAGTGGTGCGATATAGGCAACCTTACCCTAGTAGTCTACGTTTTATAAAATTTCTTTATCTATTTCTTTCTTTACATCAAATGTAAATGTTCTGGGAATGTATCTCTGTAAAGGAATGGAGAAAATAAAAACTGTATTGTTCAATAAAAATTATAAATGCTAAAGTGGTGCGATATAGGCAACCTTACCCTAGTAGTCTACGTTTTATAAAATTTCTTTATCTATTTCTTTCTTTACATCAAATGTAAATGATCTGGGAATGTATCTCTGTAAAGGAATGGAGAAAATAAAAACTGTATTGTTCAATAAAAATTATAAATGCTAAAGTGCTGCGATATAGGCAACCTTACCCTAGTAGTCTACGTTTTATAAAATTTCTTTATCTATTTCTTTCTTTACATCAAATGTAAATGTTCTGGGAATGTATCTGTGTAAAGGAATGGAGAAAATAAAAACTGTATTGTTCAATAAAAATTATAAATGCTAAAGTGCTGCGATATAGGCAACCTTACCCTAGTAGTCTACGTTTTATAAAATTTCTTTATCTATTTCTTTCTTTACATCAAATGTAAATGTTCTGGGAATGTATCTGTGTAAAGGAATGGAGAAAATAAAAACTGTATTGTTCAATAAAAATTATAAATGCTAAAGTGGTGCGATATAGGCAACCTTACCCTAGTATTCTACGTTTTATAAAATTTCTTTATCTAGAAAATTGTAATATAAGCGAAGGATATTTTGACGAGGACGTAATCGGATATGCAGACAGTAGCTGCTGTATAATTGCAAGGACTCGCGACATGCGCTGTCACGCTCGCTGGTATCAATTACGTCACAAGTATTTACTGCGTATGGTTATGATTTGATGTCCTTTGTAGCTTAGGCCCCGTTGTGAATTGTGATGAATGAAGATGAATTACCCTACGCGGGCGATGATAGGGCTCCCGCACGTTAATCATTTTGCCAAAGTGCATAAATTTAATAATGCATGTGTCTACCTTCCAGCCTTCAATAACCTTCCGACATCCTCTCAAAATTAATTACAGTCTAAACGCATTGAAGTACACGCGTTTGAAAGCATGCTTAGCCTGCTTTGAAATGAGCTAAGATGCAATAATAGTTATTATTATAATGCTGGTAATGATATTAATAAGGCTATAATAATAGAGCAACTAGAACTACAATATTCAAAGTTATTAGAGGAGAAAAATTCGCATTTATGTCGAACATGGGAAAAACACTACAGGAGAGAGATTCGATCCGGTGCTGTGGATTGAACTTCGGCGTAGCTCAGTGGTAGAGCGCTTGGTGCGTAGAAACAAGAACCCGGGTTCGATCCCCGGCGCCGGAGCGAATTTTTTTCCTGTAATAACAATTGTTACCATAACAGATAAATTCTATGGGACCAAAAATTAATCTTTTCGTACAATATTCAACATTTAACTAGTATCTTTCCGAAAATATGTTATGACAATAAGGAGGTAAATTTTATTGTGAATAAATGTTACAACAACAAAGAGGGTATCTTATTGGGTAACAAAACAGCATCTACAACGCATTTATTGGGTATTCCCTGTACCAAAGTATTCCCATAAATATAGTAATGAAAGCAAGATTAAAATCGGAATGCTATAGAATGCAAATCGGATGGAATGCTATTTTTATCTAAATAAAGGGGATGGATGGGTGGATGGATGGATAGAAGGATGGATGTTTGGGTGGGTTGATGGATGGATGGAAGGGTAGGTAGATGGATGGATGGATGGATGGATAGATTAGTAGGTAGATCTTTTGTATTAAGAACTTCCTCATTAGAGGATTGTTACAGGACAAAGTGGGCCTATACTCTAAGAATTTGTGTGATTGTATAACAGTTATTTATGCAAGGCGTGGATAATCTTGATGATTAAGGCATGAATGAATTTTCACGATTTTCATGATAAGATTATCCACGAGTTGGATACAACACTTTACGGCATCTTAGCATTTTAAATTGTAAGAAAGAAATTATGAAAGAAATTAAATTCGGGATCCATAGCTGACAATTTATCTTCATATGTTCGTATCAATTAGTTGCCCCTGGTCTTGCATTGAGTAAAGAGTAATGGATGACCTTGAGGCTATGTTACAAAATGTTCCTTTATTTTGTTAATATAGTTTCTGTAAACCACAGAATTGTTTTATGTGATATTACAAAAATGATACAAAATTGTTAAAGATGGAAAATAAAATATGATACGTTTTACCTTCTGTCCTGCATTTAATTTCTTGTTACGTCGCGCGTAGAAGCGATAACCAAGTTAGCAAGCGTTCCGGTATTACGTCATACCAATTACGTCATTGCTTTTATCTGCACGCGTGCTATAATAAGCCAATTACGCACAATTTTCTATGCAGTAACAACCTGTTTATACTGCTAGGATGGCATAAAAGAAAATTAGTATTACAAATCATTATAAGCCTTATCGAAAACTAATAACAAGAGTGTGACAAAGAATTATACAAATTTACAAAAACGGAAATATATACATTTTCAACTACAGGTTATAACCATGATTTCTTAGAACTATAGATCCTTTGAGAGCTAACAAAAGAAATTTTAAACAAATAACTAAATACAGCAAATAAGCAAACTTATTTATTTATTTACTTACTTATTTACTTATACTTTACTTATTTGCTCATTCATTCATTCATTCATTCATTCATTCATTCATTCATTCATTCATTCATTCATTCATTCATTCATTCATTCATTCATTTATTTAATTATTTATTTATTTACGTACTTATTTACTTATGTAATTAATTATTTATTTTATTTATTTACTTATTTATTTATTAGTTATTAATTTATTTACTTATTTCTTTCTTTATTTGTTTATTTATTTACTTATTTCTTTATTTATTTATTAGTTATTTATTTATTTACTTATTTCTTTATTTATTTGTTTATTTATGTATTTATTTATCTATTTATTTATTTATTTATTTACTTACTTCTTTACTTATACTTTACTTATTTATTTGCTCATTTATTTAATTATTCATTCATTCATTCAATCATTCATTCATTCATTCATTTAATTATTTATTTATGTACTTATTTACTTATGTAATTAATTATTTATTTTATTTATTATTTATTTATTAGTTATTTATTTATTTACTTATTTAATTATTTATTTCTTTATTTGTTTATTAATTTGTTTATTTATTTGTTTACTTATTTTTTATTAGTTATTTATTTGCTTATTTCTTTGTTTATTTCTTTATTTATTTATTTTTAATTGTTAATTAATTAATTTATTTATTTGTTTTGTTTGTTTATTTGTTTGTT
This sequence comes from Periplaneta americana, assembly GCA_025594305.2. Classification (NCBI taxonomy): domain Eukaryota; kingdom Metazoa; phylum Arthropoda; class Insecta; order Blattodea; family Blattidae; genus Periplaneta; species Periplaneta americana. The sequence continues at coordinate 34,718,046 of JAJSOF020000033.1, read as the reverse complement.
TGTTTATTTAATTAATTAGTTTAATTAATTAATTTATTTATTTAATCACTTATTTATTTATTTATTTATTTATTTATTTATTTACTCATTTACTCATTTATTTATTTATTCTGCTAGAGTTAAGACCATGAGGCCTTCTCTTTCACATTACCAGAAGTGAAATACACAATGAAGCAATGATAAAAATAGTAATATTAATAGTCACACTTAAATATAAAAATCATTTTCATGCACATTAACAAGCTTACATATAATGAAACATTGACTAAACATGATACATAATTAAGTGATTTACAATTCATATCCCAATTCTACTTTGATAGGCCTGAATGACAAATGAATAAGTAAATAAAAATATTTAATAAATAAATTAATTAATCAATCAGCAACAGATAATAAATTTTTAATATGTCTAATCGTAAAATATTTAATGTCCCATATCTCGAATACCTATGCCGTTAAGACATACAGATTCTCTTTGTTGTGAACTAAATACGCATCCAGTTCATACATAAAAGAGGGCGTGCACGGCATTTATTTTGTCCCCTGTGTTTGAGTTATTTATTTGGCTGCATTTAACTTTGAAATTTACAGCCCACCTTCTTGTTGTCTTCCAAGAAACTGTTTGGTCGGAGCGTCGGATGCAACATTAAAACAAAAGCGTTCTCATTCATGAAGCGATCGCGTACAAAAACAATTTGGAGCGAGGGAGGGAGAAAGGCTGAGGGATCCCGTGCTCCACCCCGCCGTGCCCTGACCTGAACTGACCCAGATGTATCTTCATAAGGTTTGCGCATTCCACCTTCCTCTGCGGAATCCCGTAATCCTTTCCTTGGTTTTCTTATAGTCTCATCAGGTGTTTGTGTGTGGACATTGCCAATTGAGTAAGTGAAGAATTCCAAGTGAGAAAAATGTCCAGAATCCTACCTTCACACTGCCTAATCTCCAGGGGCTGAGAAAACCTTTCTGTAACCCCGCACTTATGGTATCCTTAGGTAATAAGGTCCACTTAAGGAATAGGTTATGTTAACCAAGAAACAAATAACGGCTCAAGAAATAAACAGGGGAACTTCGACCGGTTAGCTTACTCTTGTTATAATTAAGACCTCCCCGAAATAAGGATGTAACAACAAAACTGTAAAGGCTGGTTCACAATAAACCTGGAACGGAAACGACAACGACAACGAGAACCGAAATATTGTTAAAATAAATGTATTTAAATGTGAGCATTTACAATTAACTGTTGTGAATGCTTACATTTAAATACATTTATTTTAACAATATTTCCGTTCTCTTTTTGGTTGTCGTTTCCGTTCCCGGTTTATTGTGAACCAGCCTTAATTCATATTTCATAAGAAAGGAAAATAATTTCAAGAGTATATTTACAAGTTTCTGTGGTAAAATATTAAGTAGACTACTCTTTGGAGAAAAATTTGAAATTTTAATCCTTTTTTTAATCTTTTTTCCTTTATTACTTGACACAAAATTAAGAATTTTTACAGAAAATAAACTCCTCAAATATTTGTGGGGGCCACGGGTGGCAGTTTTGAAAATATAAACCTGAAATTGGTGAAATTTTAAGAAAATTTTGAAATTTTAATCCAATTTTTAAAAATCTTTTTTCCTTTATTACTTGACACAGAATTAAGGATTTTCACAGAAAATAAACCCCTTAAATATTTGTGAGGGCCACGGGTGGCAGTTTTCAAAGTATAAACCTGAAATTTGTTTGTTTCAGTTCTTGGCCCAGAGTTTCTATGTTAGAACAAAATTTCTTTCACTGTGTTACTCCTAAGAGAATAAACAATAGGCTGAGAAAATATTTTCTTTTTCAACTTTATCCCATTAAGGAAAAATGTCAGTTATTATTTTTAAATTTCAAACGTGGGCCTAGAAATAAAAATTTGAAGTCTTGTAGTTTTGAATTAACTTCCTTAAGTAATAGGACACTGTAGCAGTTTGACACTTAGCTAGATTTGGTGCAAAAATGATGAAAATATCTCAATTCTAAATGCAAATTGTGTTAACATTAGTGTTGTAAAATGCTGTACAACTGAATGTAGAGAAAAATCATCTAAATCCTGAGGGTATGAAAAATTGTAATACCACACACGCACGCACGCAGCTTCCTGACTATGAAAAATAATACAGTAAAACTCCACCACCAAATGCGTACTATTATTACAAGAAAAAATAGCCGGAGAGAAAAAAGACCTTAGGGGAGGCCGAGATGTAGATGAGAGGATAATATTAAAATGCATTTGAGGAAGATGGTATATGATTGCAGAGACTGGATTAATCTTTCTCAGGATAGGGATCGATGGCGGAGTTATGTGAGGGCGGCAATGAACGTCTGGGTTCCTTAAAAACCATAAGTAAGTACAGTGGACTCTCCTAAGTTCGACTGAAAAGAATTCAACGTTCTGTCCAATAAGGGTAGTGGTTGTGACAGGTGAAACTACAAATTCTTATTGGTTATCCATCAACGAATATAGTACTGTACTTGCATTTCCTGCCCTCCCCGAGACTTGTGTGTGCGCTTCTAGTACCACAATGGGTTTCGACAGTTCCGTCTCACAAACGGCACAATTCTCAAATAGAAAAAGAAGAGTTCATTAATTTAAAATCAGTGATCAATATGGATGTCCTAATCAATAAAATATTCTGTTTTCCTTTAACAAAAGTATCATTACAAGACACAGAACCAATTCCCATTCAAATGGCAAACTCATTTCTTAGTGCCAGTATAGGGGCGTGTCTAATTCTCCTATGTAAGCAGTCGAACTATAGGATATCGAACTTTATTTCTGTGGAACTTAAGAGCTTCCACTGTATTACAAGAGAAATAAATAAAACTGAAAGAATGTGCCTGATTGACACTTGCAGAATTGCACTTCCGGCTTAAAGAAAAAGTGCTTCTGGTCAATAAAAATTCAGTTAATTAATTAACCGAACATCATAGATGCAAAACGGATATATTTTTAAAACTAGAGAGTTCAAACTTTCAGATTACATAAAAATAAAAATGCCAAATTTTTGGAGAAAAATTAAAAATTAAAGGTCGATGAGTATGTTAATAGTACATTATACAACGAGCCTATAATGATAGTAATTAAGACGTGAGTATGTTTGTTTATGAAACGAGCGCAAGCTAGTTTCATACGACTTCTTATGCTCGACCATATTTCTAATTTGAAATTATTCAGAAGTATTCATTTTATTCGCATCTGACTGAAGAGGGGAAGTGACCTTGTGCATAGCTCGTAAATTGTGAGATGTGCGCAGACGCGAAAGAATTGATTTTTTCCGAGGAACAATAATGTCATTGACGTTGATATAATCGAGAAAATAACAAGAACTAATTTTTATATAACCTGGAAATTGATTTAGAATTGAAAAACGATATGACAAATTGAATTTATTTGAACATTATTCACAATTAACGCTAATTATTATAGTAACAGAACATAACCTTCTGCGACAGTATTGGATTCCCAGCCTCCGTGACGTTTCCCTCGTTGTCTTTCGATTGCATATCCGAGACTAATCGAAAACCTGAACTTTAATGAATAGGTGTACTTCAATGGCATGCATTAAAGGACCGCTACCAGGTGTATAATTACTACATTTCGGCATGGTCGAGCATAAAGATTTTTTTTTTTTTTTGCTATAGGCTCTTATAAAATTTCACCATAAAAATTCTTCTTTTATTACAGTGTCAGATATTTGTAGCATTTTCTGAAAAATGACATATGATGATTTGAAAGTTTGCTCCTCATTTGTCTTGAGAATATGTTTGCCATAAAACTGTTTCTCCTGTCTTTCCTTACGCTTCTCTTATGAAATATATCACATAATATTTATTCAGTGGCTGCAGTTGATACGCCCCTATAAATAGGCAACCAAACAAACACTCCCCAACACTAGCGTTGAAATCCGCCGGGATATCGTGATGAGCAGGCTTTGCTCGTTGAGGAATGTGAGCATATTACCTCTAATATGGATCATGCAGTGTCCTTAACGCGGGCGGGCGGGCGGCGGGTGGGATTGCTGTATTAGTTCCCCGGGAGAGAAGCACGTTCTGTGCTAATGTTTATTTAGCAGATAGTTTCCTGCACACAGTTCGATATTGTGATAATCGATTACGCAGTTCGTGATTCAGAGCATTTCGAGGCACATGTCTTTAATAAATTACTTCCACGCCCATAGCAGCAAACACGTCGTTTAGTTAAATATAAGTGGGACAGTTCGTGCCATACGAAACGTGGCGCCTGCAATTACAAGCAGAAACGATAGGTTATTAGTCCGATTACTATAATGATGGCGATGATTAATAATTCGGAATAATAACAATAATGTTGATAATAAATAGCTAACAAAGCCTGTCGTTATGAGGGCAATAACAATTATACAGTAAGTATCATATAAGACTCAACGGGACAAGTCTGAAGATTAATTAAATATATGCAATGGAAAGGGGATATTATCTACACATTCAACGTAACATTTTCACCAGCAACTTTTCATATGGTTGCCGAGTTCGACTCCCGGGTATATTTCCCTGTTTCAGCCCTGATAAATTTCTCCGAATTAGGGTTATAATTCCCCCACCCCAAAATAAATTCACGGATAGGGACCGAAGGCGGGCTTGCGCAGCAATGAACCTGAAGGTTTCTTAAAAGACATTTGTAAATAAGTAAATAGTATCAAAATAACCAGACATTCTAAAGAACGCACTTCTATGAGTAAAATGCCATAATAGTAATATGCGTTACAAGAGCGGTATGTTGAAGTTTTGATGTTCGAGGAAAAGTTTGAAAAAGCGAAACGTAGTTGAGCTTTTTTAATTTCCGGGAATTGAAAGAAAACATACCGCTCGTGTATCGTACATTATTTTGTGCGAAGATCGTTTATTACATACCTGAAAGAGGAATTTCTAATTAGTTGCAATGAAATCTCCAACTTGGGTTTTGTTCAGTGACGGAAAATTTGCAAAACAAAAATATCTATCTTCAACATTGTTACTTTAAAATGTTTTCTGTGTTTACTATACTCCCGCAGGCCGTGATATACGTCTGTCTTTTTTTCCCCCAGTCTATGATGAATCTGGAATTTTCTTGACTTTTTCACGGCTCCCTTAATGTTACTTGCATCATGAATGCAGTAACTTTAGTGGAGTTGTAGAGTTTACTTAATTTTTGCAAATATTTGAAAACAATAATTAACAGTGCAATTTAGATGAAATTGCAGTGGTAAGTTTCCAATTTATAATTATTACTATATTGAACGTCTCTAAAAATAATATGTTAAAAGCCTAAAGCAGTAAAATCAATATGTCACATAAGCGGTAAGAAGAGGGAAATTGTTATGTGTGTTAGGTTGGGAATACTGAATGTGGAATTTTAGACTCTCCGCGGATTGATTTTGTGCGGAAACCAAGAAAATACGCACGATCTCGCACAAAATGTTTTAATTTATTTTAAGAAAGTCTACGACATACCAATTTTAATGCATTAGTGTTTCCTACTACTTTTCAAAATTTGCGTCGCATTTTTTTTCTAACACAAATCTTGAAGTGGCCTAGGGACAAAGCGCTCTCCTCTAGACCAAGGGTTAAGGGATCAAAAGTGGCTGGACTCGATGGATTTTTCAGAACGCAAAAATCCGGAGCGCAAGTCCTCCAGGAGGGACTTTAAGCCGTGTGTCCCGTGTCGGAGTTTTCCGGCACGTTAAAGCCCTCCAAGCCAAAATTAGAGCCTGTGGACCAAATTTCTCCCCTCTCACGTCCTAGTAATAGCTTAGTTGCAAACTAGATGGCGTTTGAGTCGATGAGCTTACCACTTGTCCCCTTGCCCCTTGTCTGCAAATAAGTGTAAGTAAATTTTATTTTGGTACTGAAACCTCCGCCAGGGGTAGGGTGACCAGATTCACATCGAAAGAAAAGAGGACACAAAGCTCCAAAAAGGAGGACATTGTTCAAAAAAGAAGACAGAAAATATGTACTTAGATTTAGGCTTAAGTCTTTATTATAGGTACTACAAATTACATCTATCTATTTTCTTACAAAATATTTACAGTACAGGTTTAAGCTTATATCATACTTAAAAGCATGTTAATATTACAAAATAATAAATTATGATACAACTTGATAATAATGATTTTACAGTCAGATACATACAAAGTCATGGGAACTGTAATTATTAAAGAGGACAGAAAATATATATTTTGATTTATGCTTAGGCCTATATTATAAGGTACCTGGGATATTAAGGCCCAGCATGTTCTAAGACCCACTACCTAGTTTTGCCATTAGTTATACACTTTTCAAAAGAGAGCAACAGCTCTTAAGACCTATTTGTTCTTGCATTCGAGTGAGTTATAAATAAATTAGATTCTCGTTCCTGTTTGTAGCTGACTGGTGGCAACAAGTTATGTGTGATTATTTCTGCTTTCATTATAAAATTCTGCAAAATTTAAGTTGATATTTAGGCCTAATCGTTTTACTGTGTGTAATTAATATTGTGACAGCGACGTGAGAATCGAACTCACGACCAGCGTCCCGCAAGAAAGCAGATCGCACAGGCTCCACGGAACATTGAGTGACGTCGCGCGGTGGAGAGAAGAGAGAGGGTGTATTACGTCAACGCGACGAGTTTGCGCGCGCATCTGGTGCTGGTAGAGAGGAGAGGGCTCTGGATTTCTCTGGAGTGCCATCTCTAGAGACGCGTGGAACTTTCGAGGCTACGTCGCTGTGGTTATAAATTACGGACGCGAAGGAACGACAGCAGTTTGCAGTTTTGCAGTTTCGAGTTTTCAGTTATTCAGTCAGTGAGAAAGCCAGAGCAAGCAAGCCAGTCTTGTGTACCGGAGTTCGACTCGAGTGTGCGTCCGCATCTGCGTCAGCATCCGAAGACCTGAGTTCGAGTGCAGTGGACCGCAGTTGGAGGGACCTGAGTTCGAGTGCAGTGGACCGCAGTTGGAGGGACCCGAGTTCGAGTACAGTGAACTGTCTCTGAAGGTCTGTGGTTCGAGATACTGTGAACTCGAGTGACTGAGATAGAAGAACTGTGAACTGAGAACGGGTAGTTCTGATTTGTAAATAGTGCTTTGTAAATATTAGTTAAGATTAACAGTTCATTGTTGTGCGTAATAGTCCAAGTAAATTGTCATTGTCGTCGGTGGAGTGCTATAACGAATACTTTGTTGAGTGAAGATCCAATTGTTGACGAGAACGTGTAATGTGAATTGTAGAAAGGAATTATTGTTATGACGAATAAATTACATTGTGTTACTAATAAAATTCACAATATAATATTAAATGCACGGTCTTCTGTAAACATTAAGAAACTGGTGGCAACAAGTCATGTGTGATTATTTCTGCTTTCATTATAAAATTCTGCAAAATTTAAGTTGATATTTAGGCCTAATCGTTTTACTGTCTGTTATTAAAATAATATTAAATGCACGTTCTTCTGTAAACATTAAGAAGATTGGGGCTACCGCGAAACTTTCGCTAATGAGCATATAAGCACTCCATAAAATAAAATTAGCGCCAGGTATCAGAGCAGGAAATAAGGCCCATGAAATAAATACGTGGAAACGCCCACAAGTTCATAGAATCTTTTTCGCAAGAAATGAAACAAACAAAAGATTGACAATTCCTAATGCAGAAAGAGCATTGGATGAACCATCAACGTCAGGATTTGTAAACATCCAGGGGACGCGGATGTGTTCTGTCTGCGAAGAGAATCGTTGTAGATATGCATCTGTGTGTCTCTTGTGAATGTTGGGTGCACGATGAATGTGTAGGTCTCAGTGAGGAAAAAAACTAAAGACTTTGTATGCCCAAATTGTGTTCTATACTTATATTCTTTATTGTGGGACTTATTATCTGTCACAGCAGGATATAAGGCCCAGTGACATGATGTTAATTTTCATTACTCACAGCATTTGAATATTTATTTGAAGTAAAATATTATAGGATAATTATAAAAGTATGCTATTCCATTATTTAAAAATTGCTAAACGTCTCCATTTCGAAGAAAGAACGTTTTATTTCTTAGGTGGGCCTTATTACCCCCGGTTACCTTACTTAAAATTATGTCAATATGCATTTCATTACAGCATGCTTATAATAAAACTTAATAATACGAAATGATTTTGCAGTTAACTACATATGAAAGCCAAAGGGAACTTTAATTATTATCAGAATACATAAAAAGACCGCACAAAATGTGAATTTAATATTACCGGTACTTTGTAAGCAAAGAGAGTTATGATCGAATAATTTCAAGGGAAAAATTGTTCCGGGGCCAGGTATCGATCCCGGGACCTCTGGTTGAACGTACCAGCGCTCTCCCAACTGAACTACCCGGGAACTCCACCCGACACCGTCTCAGCTTTTCCCTCTATATCCACACAACTCGCGTAGGCTGACGAAACGCCAGAGACCCACATCGAGTGCACACAAACTCTGTGTGACTTGGAATTGTGGTTTTCTGTTAACGTACACAGTGACGTATATATTATGCAAATCTAGTCTTTCAGGTGAAGCTCCCTGTAAAGCAGATTTGAGTTTGTGTGCACTCGATGTGGGGTCCTTGGCGTTTCGTCAGCCCACGCGAGTTGTGTGGATATGGAGGGAAAAGTTGAGACGGTGTCGGGTGGAGTTTCCGGGTAGCTCAGTTGGCAGAACGCTGGTACGTTCAGCCAGAGGTCCCGGGATCGATCCCGGCCCCGGAACAATTTTTCCCTTGAAATTATTCAAATCTGCTTTACAGGGAGCTTCACCTGAAAGACTAGATTTGCATGAGAGTTATGATCGTTGGCAAAGAGTATATTCCGTCGATGCTGCTGCCACCTACAAGCAAATTACTTTAAAAAGGCGTCAAATTAGATAATTTCTAAATATCAGATATACAACTTATGAAAAGAAGGACATTTCTTGATTTTTTTTTTAAATCCGCCCGGTCCCCGAACAAAGGCCTAAAAAGAAGGACATATCCGGACAAAAGAGGACTTCTGGTCACCCTAGCCAGAGGGTACCTTTGTTTTGATTCCGGAACTATGAGTTATATGAATGAATCTGGAATTTAAGATGTGCAGCAATTATATTTCTACAAAAAAAAAAACAAAATAAATTTGTGCATTAGTTTAGAACAAAAAATAAATATCACTATATTTTCTCCTTTAATATTAACTTATTGGACGTTAATCCAGGAACTGAGGTCCAGTAATATATTTTTTTTTTACAGAATGGATCAATTTACTATGGATTTACGTAATCCTTGGATTTCCGGGAAAAGAAACAAATAAAGAGAGTGGATTCATTGTTTCACTGTCTTGAGCTCGAGAGCTGTACCGCATTAAATGTTTTACCTTAACTTCTTGTCGGCGTTTCGTTTGTTTTACACAGCATTCAGGTCTTTCAGCAGGGTGTAAAATAACTCTGCATTAGCTTATACGAGCCGCTAAACGGTCACCGCGCGGCAGACCGGGAATAAGGCGAATTCCTCGGGGACTCGGAGTCGGCCGACATGCCCAAGCCGGACGCAAATGAAAACAACGTCTGGAACTAAGCCTTCAGCGCTACGCTAATGCTTCTGGTTTGTGTACTTCCGCCATTGTTACATAACGGAGATGCGAGTGAACTGGTATTATTGTAGCACTCGTGGGAAAGTCATATGTCCACGCAAACGAGGCCAAATAATTGGCTGATATAATTGATTGTCCTATTCACGACACGTTTGTGTCTATTAATTTATTCAGTTGTTGTTTCTGATCATTAAGTGCTTCGTACGACATTGTTCCATAAATTAAACTGGTGAAGTGATTAGTGTAATATTTATACATTGCCTATATTACTATTATTATTATTATTATTATTATTATTATTATTATTATTATTATTATTATTATCTTGTCACTTCTTATCAAATAATATTAGCTTACGAGTTCCTACCAAAGGTTTGATAACTCACAAACTTTTCTATAATAGAAATTCAAAATTTCTTTCACCAGTCTCCATATGCCACGCATTAAAAATTTCAACATGCATGGAGGTGAATTCGATCCTTTCGATCTATAGAGGAAAGTAGCCATCAATGGAACATCTAATGATTTCTTATTTTATCTAACGAAGGTAATGCTTTAAAATTCCGTTCATAGGCTTGAACAATTACATTACTAACAAGGAATGATAAAATGAAGTTTCAGGACTACATCCTATTTATATATGTTCAAAGATTAGCTCATTTAAAATTCGGCTATTGGTTCAATGAAGGCGACAGTAATCTATGAATGGACCAAAGTAGAAATTTAAAAAATATCTCAAAATAATGGCAACAGAAGAAAAATCATAACAATGGACAAACGTATATTCGACTAATTGATGTTGAACTTACTTTTAATCCAATTGTAGCCATATTTTGAAACTGAAAATCATGAACACAGTCCTTGTCATTTAAATGTTTTAAAGTTTTAGGCTATTTCAAAATAGCTAATACAGTAGTTAAAAAAGGGTTAGCATATAACTTTAAATTACACGACAGAAACATAATAATATGACTGTACATTAAAATTATTTTTTGGAGTCTGAGATTATTCTTATAATGTAGATAAAACAGTTTTCTTTCTCAAGACACAAATGCTACACAAACTGATTCTTTTGACTCTGCTTAACATTTGCACAAACTTCATGTACCCATTTTCTGCAAGACATACATTAAATCATATTTTCCTCGATGGTTTCTTCACACATGAAACAAAACCAGGAGTCTTGATTTTGATTGCTTCCTGAAGGGAATTGGTTTCCATGAATGATCCATTTTAAAATGCAGTCCATTCATGGGAACTCCGCTGATCCATCCATAGCGACTTTGCCATTTTCTAATCACACTTCAAGAGCGCTGAAATGGTTATACAAAATTAATTAATATACTACTAAAATAAAGCACACAGAACACTGCTTCCAGCTATGTATGCCATATGTCATTTCAAAACTTAATGCCATTAAGCCAATCTACTCTGTACTTAAAGTTACTTTAAAATTATAGTAAAAATAACAAAAATGTATTTGACCTTGTTGTTCAGCCCACGTGTTTGCTGCCGCCACTAAAGAGTACTCAGGAGTGACATACACGAGGGGGAACCTTGAGGTGACGTTACACGCATACGCAGACAATATGACTATGAATATGGCAACGGTTCATTGAAAGCAACGGTTCATCGATGGCTGCTCTCCCCTGCTTTGTTATTGACGATGATTTTTCATTTATGTATTGATGTAAAAATTATACTTAAATTCATTGTGTCATTTCTAGTATTCTCACAGTATAATAATCATGGATTATTTCCTTTTCCATTCAACCAGTATTAGAACAATAGCAAATATAAAAATGGCAGAAGTACAGGAAGATTGTACAATTAATAATAATAATAATAATAATAATAATAATAATAATAATAATAATAATAATAATAATAATAATAATAATAATAATAATAATAATAATAATAACAAAATGGAAAAAAAGTTTAGTTACATGTAATTCTAAGAACCAAATAACTGTAGTAATGTGAATCGAAGTAACTGTTAAAATATAAAGAAAATTTATATGTTAAAAATAAAAGTCATATAGGCCTATTAGAAAAAAATATATATATTTTAGGAAAGCTCACAGTTTAAGCAGTCTAGCCGACAACCAGATTTTGAAATTAGTAAATGTCTCGCAGCCCCTTAAATTATGAGGTAGGAAGTTCCAATAACGAAAAATTGAAAAATTGGAAAATTGTTTTATTTTTATTTTTTATGCATCCATTAATTAACATTACAATTTTAATTTACGGTATTTCAAAATTTGTATTATTATTATTGAAAAATTTTAATTGAATTCAATCAGTACTATTCTTGTATCACTAGTGCAGGGCTTTCGTTAGCCTCTGGCTGTTGACCAGCACATTAATATTAAAATAAATAAATTATTATTATTATTATTATTATTATTATTATTATTATTATTATTATTATTATTATTATTATTATTATTATTTCGAAAGTCCATGTTGATGCAGAAACTGATCAGAAAGAGGAAAAGTAATTGATTGGGTCACTGGTTGAGAAGAAACTGCCTTCTGAAAGATGCACTGGAATGAATGGTGAACGATAGAAGAGTTCAGGGCAGAAGAAGATATCAAATGATAACGACATTAAGATACATGGATCATATGAGGAGACAAAGAGGAAGGCAGAAAATAGGAAAGATTGGAGAATGCTGGGTTTGCAGTGAAAGACCTGCCCTTGGGCAGAACACTATGAATAAATGAATAATTACATGGCTTCTGTGAATCCCCTGTTACGTTTTTAATCATTTAAAATCCATTCGGATTCGAACACACGATACCCGAATTCGACGGCTAGCCTAGTGACCATTAGAGCATCGATGTTCATCTATGAGTATGTTCGTTTATTCTTGTTGGTATTATATTCATTTTGATTTTTGACTCATAATAGTACATTATGCAACGAGACTATAATGGTAGTAATTAAGACGCGAGTATGTTTGTTTATGAAACGAGCGCAAGCGAGTTTCATTATTTTCATACGAGCGTCTTAATTACCATTATAGGCAAGCTTCATACGACTTTTTTATGCTCGACCATATTTCTAACTTGAAATTATTCATAAGTATTCATTTTATGGTTATGTGAGGAGCGGTACTGACCTGAATTGTGAGATGTGCGCAGACGCGAAAGTATTGATTTTTTCCGAAACACGAATATCATTGACCTTGATATAATCTAGAGAATAACATGAACATTAATATTGATATAACCTGGAAATTGATTTAGAATTGAAAAATGAGATGACAAATTGATTTTATTTGAATATTATTTACAATTAACGCTAATTATTATTGTAACAGAACATAACCTTCTGCGACAGTATTGGATTTCCAGCCTCCGTGACTTTTCGCTAATTGTCTTTCGATTGCATATCCGAGAATAATCGATACTTGCGGTTTTATAATGGTACAATCAGTACAATGGAGATTTTTCATTGGCTGAACAACTGAATTATAATAAATAGGTGTTCTTTAATGAGGTACATTAAAAATGTATTTTCTTTCTTTGTAAGAGAAGATTCTATTAGCAGATAATACTATGTCATTAATCGAAACTGTAGAAGAAAAGCATCAAAATATATTCCGAGTTGCGTGTTGTCGACGTCATTGTTAGATGACCATAATTTCTTGTCCACAAAGATGTCGAAGAATCAACAGACCTCGCCATGGTACACTATTTTGTAAACATCCAATGGAGATTTCTCATTGGCTGAACAACTGAATTATAATAAATAGGTGTTCTTTAATGAGGTGCATTAAAAATGTATTTTCTTTCTTTGTAAGAGAAGATTCTATTAGCAGATAATACTATGTTATTAATTGAAAATGTAGAAGAAAAGGATCAAAATATATCCCGAGTTGCGTGTTGTCGACGTCATTGCTAGATGATCATAATTTCTTGTCCACAAAGATGTCGAAGAATCAACAGACCTCGCCATGGTACACTATTTTGTAAACATCCAATTGTTCTGACGAACAGTATGCTGTTGGCGATAAGATGTAATATACACCAAGTTTGCATTGCTATGCCCTGTTTGATTCTGAATTTATTACTGTTTTCACTAGGGCTAAAATATGACAAGAGCGATCCAATGATAGCATCATCACAGAGTAGTTAGAAATTTCTCACTGACCATCATATCTGCACGCATAGCTCTGCAACAGAATATACGATCCGTGGAAATTAAATGGCTTCGTGCAAGAAAGGGCTATGACGAAACTATTAATTATGCCTTAATGTCTTCAGCTTTATTACTCTTGTAAGAATCAATCGTAGGCTTGGCGGGGGATTTCCACTAGGGGACCGCGGTTCGAAATTGTGAGAGATTTGGAGAACAAAACAGATTTGTAATAGTTTTTCTAAATGTGTTTTATTGCGCCATTTTCATTTTAATATGTGTGTTCTTTCAGAGAGTAGTTGGATATAATCATAGGTGGGGGGAACCTACAAAGGAGGACTTGTTTTGGGTACAAAGCACGTACGGTCAGAAGACCCGTGCATTGGATTTTAGAGAAAATTATGATAATATAAAATCTGCATGTATAATATTACACAATAAATCTATCTATCTATCTATCTATCTATCTATCTATCTATCTATCTATCTATCTATCTATCTATCTATCTATCTATCTATCTATCTATCTATCTATCTATCTATCTATCTATCTATCTATCTATCTATCTATCTATCTATCTATCTATCTATCTATCTATCTATCTATCTATCTATCTATCTATCTATCTATCTATCTATCTATCTATCTATCTATCTATCTATCTATCTATCTATCTATCTATCTATCTATCTATCTATCTATCTATCTATCTATCTATCTATCTATCTATCTATCTATCTATCTATCTATCTATCTATCTATCTATCTATCTATCTATCTATCTATCTATCTATCTATCTATCTATCCTATCTATCTATCTATCCTATCTGTCTGTCTGTCTGTCTGTCTGTCTGTCTATCTACCTATCTACCTATCTACCTACCTACCTACCTACCTACCTACCTATCTACCTATCTATCTATCTATCTATCTATCTATCTATCTATCTATCTATCTATCTATCTATCTATCTATCTATCTACCTATCTATCTATCTACCTATCTATCTATCTATCTATCTATCTATCTATCTATCTATCTATCTATCTATCTATCTATCTATCTATCTATCTATCTATCTATCTATCTATCTATCCATCCATCTCTGTCTGTCTGTCTGTCTAGTTTTTCTGATAGGCTTGCCTTAACAATTAATATTTGAGGAGAAAACTTCGCTCCGGCGCCGGGGATGGAACCCGGGTCCTTGGTTCTACGTACCAAGCGCTCTGACCACTGAGCTACGCCGAATTCAATCCACAGCACCGGACCGAACCTTCCTCCTTGAATGTTTCCCTTTTGGCCTGACTCCAAGTTAGGCATATATGTTGACCTATATGTCCAATGTCAACTGCCGGAGCGAAGTTTTCTCCTCAAATATTAATTGTCAATATTACAGATATTATGCTGTAGGACAAATTAATAAAATATCTTCAATATTGCCTTCTGTTACTTCATCAGTGCAACATTGCAGTGCAGTCATCTTACTCAGTCTCAGTTGCCTTTGCTGATACTATTTTAGACCCGATGTAATCGATGGAAAGCTCGCGGAAAACGTCTACAATTCATCCACAATATTTTACGTGGGACGTTAAATGACTGCCAGTGAGAGAATTTTTGGATGTTACATTTGATCGTGTCAACACATGTGAAGTAACGGTTAGTGCGTCTGGCCGAGAAACCAGGTAGCCTGGCTTCGATTCCCGGTCGGGGCAAGTTACGTGGTTGAGGTTTTTGAGTGGTTTTCCCTGAACCCAATCTGAGAAAATGGTCGGTAACTTTCGGTGCTGGACTCTGAATTCATTTCACCAGCATTATCACCTTCATCTCATCCAAACGCTAAATAACCTAAGATGTTGATAAAGCGTCGTAAAATAACCTACTTAAAAACATTTGTTCTTCATACTAGGACATTCGATAAGTTATTGGCAACAATGCTGTAAATCAGTGCTTCTGGCGGTGACCATTGAAATCTTGTACTACGTAATAGAGCAGAGATTGTTTAATAAATATGCAATATTGAAAGTATCGAAGTAACCATATATTGTAAATATAGTGGTTGTTTCTGATTTCTAGTAAACAATACAGTCTTAAAGGTACGAACAAAAGTGCTTCATAAAAATCGAAGTTGCAAGAGAAAAAACGTGCAACTCAGTGCTTTAGGACATTAGCCCTACTAGGCTTACTATTATTACTACTATTCCTACTACAACTAATACTACCACAATTACAATTACTACTAAGTTAGGAATTTTGTGCAAAACAACTACCTGCCATTATTTCGCACAAATTATTATAGTACTTTATTTGTCTTTCAAAGTGTTTTGAATGAAATGGGCTTCGTTTATGGTCTTCCCTTTCGGCTTGAGTGCCATTGCCGTATTTAAAACTGGGCAGTGATCAAGGGTAGAAGCTTGTAAACTGGAGCGTTCTACTACAGTTATGAAATTAAGCGTCGGCGAAGTTACAGTAGCTAATTGCATGTAGGAAGAGTCTTGGCATGGAAATTTCAGTTTATGACGATTGCAGGTTGTGTCAGAGGCGCCCGAATTACTTGAGTGTATCAGATAGCGCGCCTCCCCCCCCCCGCAAGCCTGTATACCAGAGGACTCTTAGTAGTTGCTTCTAGTCCTGAAATTCTATTATCTGCTCAGTAACTTGTGATACGTGTCTGATCCCTTCCCTTGTGGTTTGCCTCGGTAAGAGTTACCACCGCTGTGTGATGTCTATGTACAGACATTTGGGATGAATTCCGCAGCATGGCAGTTTGGGAAACTACATTCTAACCCCAGTGTAAACGATTGTATATTACGTTACAATTTTACGTAACGGGAATGTAAAAGTGCCTGTCTTAGTTTGCTGTATAAATGCGTCAAAACTACAGTTTGCGTGTTCGAATTATCTAACTGACCTTTTCAAAATTACCTTAATTTCTTCAAACATTTCCCTCTTTTTGCGACCGCAAAGAATCGTAAAAGTAGCTTCAGGTCCAAATTAAAGTGAAAACATTCTGGCAGTTTATCTACCTCTTGAACACAGTTTGTGTTCTTCCCTTTTACTACTCTAATCGACATCAATTTTGTTATGGGAAGATTAACTATCCCACGTCAATGCAGGAGTGTTGAATTTACTTATTATTATTATTATTATTATTATTATTATTATTATTATTATTATTATTATTATTATTATTATTATTATTATTATTATTATTATTATTATTACTATTATTATTATTATTATTATTATTATTATTATTATTATTATTATTATTGTATCTCCAATGGGGCGTAACCTATTTTACATAAGTATTATGCGCTAAGCGAAGGGTCCCGGATCGATACCCGGCCCCGGAACAATTTTTCCTTGAAATTATTTACATAAGTATGCTAGGGCTATAGTTTTACACAAAAAATAAGCATAAAGACAAATGGAAAAGAAAAAATAAATTAGCTTACACAATGTAAACAAAACATAAATAATCCGTAATTTAGATACTGCGATTACAAAGCAAACATCAGGCACCAATTTGAGACTTACAAAAATCAGTTGCAACAAACATACGTAACACTTCTTAAAAGCCGTTCTCTATATCACAAATATGCAGCTTTCCGTACCATACATCATAAATTAACACACTAGTCACACAGACACAATCAAACTATAATTAAGACATTGCGACGACATCAATCATCCCATAACTATTTACTTATTTAAAGACACATTATCTCAGGTATACTAAAATTTGTAGAGGATGAAGATACTAGGGGTGCTAGTCATAGACATTTCGCAGCACGCGCTACGAGCGTACTAAGCTAGCCCCGGCTATCCACTGGTTACTTGCACAGAATTCAAATCATATCCTATCGCTAACACTGGTTTATGAATACGAAAAACGCTGATCATCCACCGGAAGCCCGCGCTAAAAATGTCTATGAATACGGCCCTAGGTATCCAGGTAAGCTGACGCATTTTTATAAACAAATATAAGACCTAAACAAGATTTAAATATTTAGAGTAATGTTGATATTTTGTTATGTGTTACGTTAATGCCCCATTTCCTCAAGAACTATAATGCTTTTTTTTAATATTCCATTTGACAAAATACATTGAATAGGAAAAGTCGATAGCTATTAATTTAAATTTAGTTGAAATATTCATAAACAGAATAAAAAGTTTTTTGAACAGTAATCTCACTAGAGGTTTCGATTTATCTAGAGAAAATCAAAACTCGAGTGAGATTTAATTGACTATTACATGATTAGAAGAAAGTATATAAAGATTAGAAGGAATAAAGTACTCTAATATAATAAAATATTAATTGACTTACTAAAACTCGATTTCACTAATGTTAGCTTCACCAAAACCTTTGAACGGAGCCGCCATTTTCAGTTGACTGTCTAGGCTGTAAACAAATGACGATCGTAAACCATATTTCATAGTATC
Organism: Periplaneta americana; assembly: GCA_025594305.2. NCBI lineage: Eukaryota > Metazoa > Arthropoda > Insecta > Blattodea > Blattidae > Periplaneta > Periplaneta americana. The sequence goes on along the minus strand of JAJSOF020000033.1, from coordinate 34,699,860 downwards.
TTGAATAATTTGCAGTTTGAAATGTTGGCAAACAAAGAAAAAAATGCTAGGGTAGTGATAAAAACAAACAAATGCTAGGGAAGCTATAAAATGAAACAAATGCTAGGGAAGCGATATAATTATGCGGTAAGCAGCCATGATTGCTTGAAAGACGTCATTTCGTACCGTTTTATTGGTCAAAAGTAGTATGACGTAGTAATAGTGTAATAGTCAATCAAAAACTTTTTTAGTTTAGTTTCAAAATGAGAAATCTTACTTACATTCTTAATATCTTCAGGCAATTTATTATATAATTTCAACCCAATAACATTTGGTGATTTACATTCAACTCTTAATTTATTAAATGGAATGTGAAATGCATTACATTGTCTGGTAATAAGACCATGAAAATTCCCATTCTGGATGAATACTTCCCTAATGGTGGTAGGATGAGATACAAAACACATGTTGACAACAATGTTATATGAAATTGACGTACATTAAAGTGATGTAGGTTCTAGTTTGATCAGGAAAAAAATATTTTAGAAAAATAACAAAATAAAATCAATATTACTTCACAAAATCAAATCTCTGTTTTACAAAGTGTACTATTTATTCATGAATCTGTGTTAGTCTGCTTAGAAAGCTTGCATCTCATTTCAGATATGATATGATATATTCAGGAGTTCCAGAGAATTGTTCATTATATAAGCAAATTTGACTTTCGCGATATAGGGTAGTTAATGTTTCTTAAGTTTATTATTTTACTCAAATTGTATTATTAGTTTGCACTATAACCCACGTTGGTAGTGGGACTATTTGCTATTGCGTTCGACTCCGGGTAATAATCATGCTCATATTTACGAGGATTTTATTCTGTCATTATCAATATATGTTGTAATAAAATAGATTGAATTTATCGATTGTGTTTAAAACTCTCTTAACAATGTACTTTTTCAGATAATTTCCTCATACTTAATTTAGCTAGTATAACTTCTTTCATGACCAGAAAACTGAGAAAAGAATATGAGTTGAGGGGTTTGAATTAAATATAAAGAAATAAAATACATGCTCACAGAGGACACGTCAAGTGGTTTACAGTTAGAAAAAATGCATCTATGGATTTTTTTCATCAGTTTTGATATCTGATAGATAATTCTCAGTTTTAGAAATGAACTAATTTTGCAATAAAGGCATCGAGATTTTATTGTTCCTCAGTAGTATTAAATGTGGGACTGAGAATTTGATGTGATGAAATAGAAAATAATAAAAATATATTTCTCATTTCTCATTGTAGGTTATGAAAGTGTAGTAATATGTATGTTAGGTTTTAATTTTTTTTTTTAGTTTACGGAAGCTTAATTAGCAGTGTAATGCGTAGCGCACGCATTTTCTCATTACGCATTAAAGCACCAACTGTTAAAACAATTTCACGGAAATTTGTGTTAAACGAACCGTGCGGAAGACATCTGACAAAGTACTGTCACACCAGAGCGAGGCTCCCTTTTGTTGGAACAGACGGTGAGTGAAAAGTGTGCTAGCTAAAACATCTTATTAGTATACAAGTCCATATGTGAAGTTCTTTGTTATCCTTTAAAACTAGAATTTCACATGTATTTTGTCATTGTATTTCAAGTATGAAGCCGAAATATTGTGTTGTTGTAAAGCATAGATTTTTTAAATTTGCAATAATAGTACACGTTTTCAGTATTCTCATACTGAAAGAAATTGTTTTGGGCATACCATTTGTCTCTCTGTATCTTGTTAGAGAGTTATCCGAAATACATATTGTCAATAAGCTTAGCTGCCTGAATTATTACTTACTAATAAAAACAATTACACAGACTCCAACTGTCTTATACTTACACAATGAATATATCGTTTATAAGTCGTGTGTAAATTCCTGATTAATAATCACTACATACGTTGTGTATAACAGTACAACTGTTATACAGCTACGTCATCGTTTCGTCATTACTTCATTACGAAACGTAATAGAATAACTGAGGTCCTCTATTGCATCCGATAGTACGCGCTAGCGTGCCACGCTAGTTATCGATAGTACAACTGGGTCTGATCGATTACCACGCTGTATTTTGATCAAAGAGTACAGCTACAGCAATATTATTCTAATTATTCTCTGCTCTTTGGTTTGTTCTTCTGATGTTACGAGGCAACAATCATCATAAAATGTCAATCGATACGAAAAGTTGTTAGAGGGGCGGCCATTTTTTCTCTATATGCAACACATAAACAAGGGGTTTCGTGTATATACCTACTGCAGATCAATTCCCATGTATAGATACACGTTGTTTAAGCTATATACAGGCTGTTTCAAAAATACGGGGAATAATTTCAGGTATGTATTTCCCACATGTAGACAATCAAAATAGTTCATTACAACATGTGTCCGGAAATGCTTCATTTCCGAGTTATGGCCTTCACAACATTGAAATTCACCGGAACGTTTTTCTTTCCGCAGGTCGTTGCCGTAAAAGGAGACATTAAGAGGGCACTCTGACAGTTCATTCCGAGGCGAAGGTTACATTCAGTGTTGTGTAGGCGTTAGACCATTCATTCATTCATTCATTCATTCATTCATTCATTCATTCATTCATTCATTCATTCATTCATTTATTTTATTCCATAAATCTTACATGAGCAGTGAAGCTTTAAGATGTAGAACAAGTCAAAATTGTACAATATTACAATTACAATTTTTACAAATTTTTATTGTTTTACACTTTAGTAATTTTTTACAATTTTGTGCAATTTTTTACATTTTGGCGAGATGTAGTGAGATGAGGTGAGGTCCGAGGATTCGCCAAAATATTACCCGGCATTTGCCTTTTGGTTGGGGAAAACCTCGGAAAACCACAACCAGGTAATCTAATCAAAGGGGGGTAATCAAATCAAAGGAGTTGATGCCAAGGACTCGCCATAGACTCGCCATAGACCATCCGGCTTCAGTCCCACATTTATTCAAATCAAGAGCTGGCAGAGATACACTTCATGTGCGGTAAGGCGGACGGCAATGCTGCGCTGGCTCGTCGTTTGTACCAGGAGAGGTAGCCTACCCACAGCGACAATATCCAGATCGGAAGACATTTGTACGTCTCCATTAACGTCTGTGCGAGTATGGAAAATTTAACTCTCCTGGTTTGGGAAGGGGACGACCAAGATCTGCAACTCCAGAAGTACAGGAGGAGATTCTGGAGGCTGTGAACATGACTCCTTCTATCAGCACACGAAGGGTAGCGTTGCATATGACTGTCTGGAGACTGTTGAAAGAGTATCAATTGTATCCTTATCGTTTGCAACGTGTACAGGCCCTGTCACCAGCAGATTACCGTGCGCGAGTTAGGTTCTGTCAGTGGTTCTTGCAGCAGTGAGGTGTAAATCCGAACTTTCCTGCCTTAGTATTATTTACAGATGAAGCACAGTTCACAAGAGATGGCGTAACAAATTTCCACAATCAGCATGTATGGGCGTATGAAAACCCACGTGCAACTGTTCCATCTCATCACCAGGTGCGGTTCTACCTCAACATGTGGGCCGGTATCATTGGTGATCGATTAGTTGGACCCCATGTACTTGTAAACAGACTTACGGGGCAGGCGTACACAAACTTCCTGGAAAACACCATACCTCATGTTTTAGAAGACACTCCACTGATCAATCGTCAACACATTCACTTCTTGCATGATGGCGCTCCTGCACACTTCAGTCGTACGGCTCGCCGGTACTTGGATCGAAGGTTTCCTGATCGATGGATAGGTAGAGGTGGCCCAATTGTTGGCTTCCACGCTCACCTGATCTGAACCCTCTCGATTTCTACTTGTGGGGCCATTTAAAATCATTGGTTTATTCGTCTCCGGTGCCTGATTTGGAATCGCTCCGGAATCGGATTGTGGTATGTTCTGAGGACATACGCAATACTCCTGGAGTTTGGGATCGTGTTCGCAGGTCAATGAGACATCGATGTGAGGTCTGTATTCAAGCAGGAGGTGGACATTTTGAACATCTTCTATAATGACAACGACCTGCGGAATGAAAAACGTTCCGGTGAATTTCAATGTTGTGAAGGCCATAACTCGGAAATGAAGCATTTCCGGACATATGTTGTAATGAACTATTTTGATTGTCTACCTGTGGGAAATACATACCTGAAATTATGCCCCGTATTTTTGAAACACCCTGTATACATCGCTTGTGAATGGTTTATAAGTATTTTTTTCTGTCCCATCTCTGCATAAGTCTCGTATAAAAACTATAGACGGTTTATTTGTAAGACCGTTAGTCTTTAATGACGCTATATCAACTATTTGGTTATTATCAGTTTACCTGTAATAAAGTACGTAATGAAGTGTAGGGAGTCCACACCTGTGAGTAACGGTTAGCGGGTCTGACCGAGAAACCAGTTGGCCCGGGTTCGATTCTGGTCGGGGCAAGTTACCAGGTTGAGTTTTTTTCCGGGGTTTTCCCTCAACCCAATATGAGCAAATGCTGGGTAACTTTCGGTGCTGGACGCCGGACTCATTTCACCGGCATTATCACCTTCATCTCATTCAGACGCTAAATAACCTAAGATGTTGATAAAGCGTCGTAAAATAGTCTACTAAAATGTGGAGGAGTACTGATCGTTGTTGTTTAGTCAACTGTCCGAAGATAGATCTGAACCTCACAAGGGATACTAAGAAGGCACCACTTATGAGGCAACTAGGGCAGGAGATAATGGGTAGGATGGCCAGTTCATTTCCCCCTCCATTGCATACATCGCCGACTAGCTACATATTACACTAGGTTGGCCTCGATAGCATAATTGGTATAGCGCTGCGACAGGCTCATGTCAGTAGATCTACTGGCATGTAAAAGAACTCCTGCGGGACAAAAATCCGGCACACCGGCGACGCTGATATAACCCTGCGAGCGTCATTAAATAAACCATAATTTAAAAACATTATTACACTAGTCGGATTTCAGATGGATGCTGATTAACAGACACAAGAAATAGCGCATTTATTTCATGCGCTTTGACCATTTAGTCTCATGGAAACAAGCAGTAATTATTTTAACTTTCATTAACTTATTATTTATATTAAAATGTACTGTAAAATTAACAATTTTTCTAGTCTATATCACAAATAATTTAGCATAGAGCTCTGTTTAAAAATAGGAGTAACGGGATACTATGCACGTGTAAATCTATGTAAATAATGTACCTATTATATCGGACGTATAGGAGCAAAACAGTAGTTAGAATTAAACGAGCTGTTTGCACATGATGCAAATGGTCGCATCTGCGCGCCTTGCACATGGCTATTCTAGTCTAATTATGTGCTACGTGAAGTAAGTTGCTATCGCTTTCATAAACCGAGTAAGTATATATAAACGTACACAGTCATAATATACTCATTCTGTGTGGTGTAAAATACATATGCATTTCATTTGCCTTGAATTGTAGTTATCTCCCCTAACAACGCAATTAAATACGCTAATTAAAATATGCAAGGTTTTTCAAATATAACGCATAGGCCTAATTGCAATTAAAATTGATTGAGGGGATTTTGGACGAAATGCTAAGACACATTAAACCTTGTATTTAGAAATTTAGAAAGGTATATATATTGGTAGAAACGAAATATTTTTGGGACGTGTTGTGTAAGTTTTGGTTTCATCTAGAACACTTTGGAATGGTACCCTACACTTTTAATAAATAAAAAATGGATGGATGACTGGATGGATGGATGGATGGATGGATGGATGGATGGGTGGGTGGGCGGGTGGGTGGGTGGGTGGGTAGGTGGGTAGGTAGATAGGTAGGTAGGTAGATGGATGGATGGATGGATGGATGGATGGATGGATGGATGGATGGATGGATGGATGGATGGATGGATGGATGGATGGATGGATGGATGGATGGATGGATGGATGGATGGATGGATGGATGGATGGATAGATAGATAGATAGATAGATAGATAGATAGATAGATAGATAGATAGATAGATAGATAGATAGATAGATAGATAGATAGATAGATAGATAGATAGATAGATAGATAGATAGATAGATAGATAGATAGATAGATAGATAGATAGAAATTAATAATTTAATGAATAAATAAATAAATATACATATATAAATAAATTAATTAACGATTGAAAGAATAAATAAAGAAATATATAAATAAATTAATTAATGATTAAATGAATAAAGAAATATGTAAATAAATAAATTAATTAATGATTTAATAAATAAATACGTAAATAAATGTTATTTCTATTATAATGGTTTCGTTTACAATACGTAAGTGTTGAGATTACTGTGAATTCAGGGATATTACATTATTCTCCATAACGTTTGCATTTCAATCTTATGATAAATATGGAGTACAATAATAGCCTATACAGAATGTAAAGAATATAAACTGCCGAAGGAATATTGGTGATAAAGCATAAATTACTGAACAGATACAGTATGTTTAATAAAACTTTTCTGTAACTGTTGCGATTTATCTAGAAAACAAATGTTATATGCGAGTCTAATGTTTTTGGAAATGATAGTAGACCGTCATTATTTACTTCGGTCCGCCACGTACATTGCAACTGTAGTGATATCCTTCTTTACAAATCAGGGTACTCTGTTGTCTCTCTATTGTGGTAGTATTAGCGTATGTTGGACGGAAGCTCATTGGCAATAAAGTTCACATTTACTCGAACAGTAAATATTAGACTACTATCAATTCTAAAAACATGCTCCTTTAGGAATTAGAAACAAAAATAGAAGAAAAAGGAAACGTCTCTACACATCGTGTTTAGTAGACTGAGATATACAGTCTGCATAATTTTGGCAGTTTATTTCGTTTACATCCTGTATATAGTCTTGGATGAAATGTTCATTTCTGTCGGAAATAATAAAGGAATCTTATAGCCTCAATCAACTTGACATAAAACATTAAGAATGATCATTTCTATTATCGTGTTAGCTCTTGGATTGAGGGGCCATAATCACACTCTTGAGCACGTCATAAATTCGTACATCTGGAGAAGTTATATTATTTCTTTCTGGTCTCAAATAAATTTTACTGATTACCCTTTAAGATCGGTTTCGCTATGTTTTCGATAATAAAACTGGACCATAAAGTTTGTCTGTGGTTCTAACGCTCGAAATATATAATTGTGAAATGGCATCGTCATTCGACGGTATGACCGTCGTAGTCTAGTCAATTCTCATGATAGCGGTTCTAATAATTCTGCTATTAAAGACGAATGTAACATCAAACCCAGTTCAGTACGAGGTAGACGGCAATGACATTAAATCAAGACTGAAACTATCGCTACAGCAATCGGAATATCTTAATGAACATATGTCGGTTCAGAAAAAGTAAGGCTTTAACGCCACATCCAGAGCACTCTGTACTATTTCTCAGTATTCTTGTAATAAAAGCTGATATAGATATAGGCCTATAACAGCAGGCAAATAAAATGTCCTGGATGATCTTTCCACACCGTGTTTATGAAATGTTCAAGAATTTTGAGTGACCATTAGAACATGCCTCAAATGTCTGGATTTCATCATCATCATCATCATCATCATCATCATCATCATCATCATCATCATCAACCACAGGGATTAGACCTATTGGCCTGTTCCGTCTTCAAAGTTTATGTCGTCTATCCATCTTGTTCTTGGTCTACCAACATTTCTGTGTCCTCTTGGTTCATAGTCCAGTATTACTTTAGGTAACCGGCCGTCATTCATTCTTCTTATATGTTGGTACCAATTATGTTTTTGTCGCTGTATTATCTCAGTCAAATTAAATATATTTAGTTGTTCTCGTATTTTTTTGTTCTTTTGATGATCTAAAAGAGTGAGACCAGCAACACGTCGAAGGAATTTCATTTCGCTGGTTTCAATTTTCTTTTTAGTTGCTCGGTTTATAGACCAATTTTCTGAACCATAGGTTAATAGTGGGGCAGCTAACGTTGTATAAAATTTTAGTTGCGTTGAACGTTGTGTTTTATTTTTTATGGTCCTTCAACATCTGTTGAAATTTACTCATTTTATTTTTGACGTCTTGTTCTTTTAAGTATGATATATTGCAGCCTAAATAGTTAAATGAGGATACCTGTTCTATGATTTCATGATTTAAAACTATTTTATATCTTCTGTGATCAACTCCTTCAAATGCCATTGTTTTTGTTTTGTGATTAGAAATTTTAAGATTATATTTTTCCATTATTAATTGTAGTTGATAAGCTGCCACCTGTAAGTCATCCTCCGATTCTGCCATCAAGATCTGATCGTCAGCAAAAAGCATGGACTTGCATAATGTCGTGCCTATATTTATACCGGTTGTTATTTTATTCTGCCATTCTGGATTTAATATTCCTAATTATGTCAGGTGAAGAATACAAAGCGTGCAGTTCTGTGTTGTGAGACTTCCTCCATTCTCCTGTAACTGCATCTCTCCTAGCCTGAAATATTTTATTAAGCGTCTTATTTTGGATTACCCTTAACCTCTTTTTCTCTCTTAAAGCCAGATTTCAAGTTTTACGACCATGCAGAACAACCGGTAATATAATTGTTTTATAAATTGTAACTTACAGTTTTTTTGAAAGCAGATTAGATGACAAAAGTTTCTCAACCCGATAAGAGCAGGCATTATCCATTTTTATTCTGCAATTAATTTCCTCTATAGTGTCATTTATATTTGTATCTTTCAATATTGTTGGCTAAATATTAGGGGCATGTTTTTCTTCTTCAAGATTTTTTTAACTTGATCTTTTATGATTATCTGGGATAAATAAATTAATAATGTGGTTTTTCTCTCTCTGGTACAGTAAAATCCCTCATAACCGGCACCCAAATAACCGGCAATACCAAAACAACGGGCAAAAAATAATTTAAATCTGCCACATTGCCAGTCTGGGCCATCAATTTTGCCACATTCACGTTTTCAGTGAATATTCTAACCTAAAATTAGTATATTATTTGCGTTGTGGGATGTGTTTTCATAAAGAAAATCTACACGGTTTTTAAGTTTATTTTATTACGTTCGAGCCGTCAGTGTTGCCACATTAGGAAGTTCACACGAACGTTTGTTTACAGTGAATATTCGAACTTAATATTAGTGTATTATTTGTGCTGTGTCATATATTCTAATAAGCAAAATCCACATAGTTTTTATGATTATTTAATTATGAGGAAGTGATAGGAAAATAAGCTTCATATGGCTGTAGTTTCAACATTTGGCACCTTGAAATACGAACTATTTTTCTACATATGTACAGGTATTTATTCAATTATTAGGAAAGTCCAGGATAACAGAAAGGGTTTGGAAATGAACGGGTTACATCAGCTGCTTGTCTATGCAGATGATGTGAATATATTAGGAGAAAATCCACAAACGATTAGGGAAAACGCGGGAATTTTACAGGAAGCAAGTAAAGAGATAGGTTTGGAAGTAAATCCCGAAAAGACAATGTATATGATTATGTCTCATGACGAGATTATCGTACGAAACGGAAATATAAAAATTGGAAATTTATCTTTTGAGGAGATGGAGAAATTCAAATATCTGGAAGCAACAGTAACAAATATAAATGATACTCGGGAGGAAATTAAACACAGAATAAATATGGGAAATGCCTGTTATTATTCGGTTGAGAAGCTTTTATCATTTAGTCTGCTGTCAAAAAATCTGAAAGTTAGAATTTATAAAACAGTTATATTACCGGTTGTTCTTTATGGTTGTGAAAATTGGACTCTCACTTTGAGAGAGGAACATAGGTTAAGGGTGTTTGAGACTAAGGTGCTTAGGAAAATATTTGGGGCTAAGAAGGATGAAGTTACAGGAGAATGGAGAAAGTTACACAACACAGAACTGCACGCTTTGTATTCTTCGCCTGACATAATTAGGAATATTAAATCCAGACGTTTGACATGGGCAGGGCATGTAGCACGTATGGGAGAATCCGGAAATGCATATAGAGTGTTAGTTGGGAGGCCGGAGGGAAAAAGACCTTTAGGGAGGCCGAGACGTAGATGGGAAGATGATATTAAAATGGATTTGAGGGAGGTGGAATATGATGATAGAGAATGGATTAATCTTGCTCAGGATAGGGACCAATAGCGGGCTTATGTGAGGGTGGCAATGAACCTCCGGGTTCCTTAAAAGCCAGTAAGTAAGTATCCGTCAAAATCTCGTATCCGGATCTAGCCTGGTCCCTTTGGTGCCGGTTAAGAGAGATTCTACTGTATTATGAAAGCTTCTAAATCTTTGACGGGAACTTCCCATTTGTAAGAAGGCCATACTGTAGCCATTTAGGCTACTATCTTTTGATTATGTAATTACTCAATAATGAGAGGCTTGAGGGAGATAGTCGATAATTTTCATCGCCATTAAAAGTTCTTTATCGCGTTGTAATATAAAAGTAACGACACTAATTATCGTTTACTTCACACAATGTCGTGATTTCAATGCCTTACATTGAAAGGAGCAAAGTAATAGAAGTTGTTATATAAACCGTAACAATTAATTTTATGTGTAACTGAATTAGTTTTGAAAAGTGACTTCCTCACTTCAGGTGAAGACATTGTAATGCATTAAAGTATCTGGTAATCAGTACACCATTCGCTGCGGGCTAACCACGCTTCTCTTTACAAATGATCATTAATCTTCCCAGGTTGTATTAATAGATAGAAGACAACGTCTTTAAATAGTATGCGAGAGACTAGAGAAATGAAACGAAATCAGAACTGGGGGATGGGGATGAGAAGAGATGTTGAGGGATTATTAAAGGACGAAAATGCGAAAAATACTAAAAGTTTATGCCTACAGAAGGAAGATGAACTGAATTGTCAGAGAAGAAAACATCTTACTATTACAATTAATAGCAATACCATTGCCGGGGTACCATGTTTGCTCCAATTACGATAGCGTCATAATAATTTTGCGCCATTTGCTGGAGCGCCGTAACGTATTTGCGCCACTGAGTCATATAAAAATTCAAGAACATTTTTGTTTTAGATTGGTACCACGTTACGATATTACGGAACAATTTAAAGGCTTAACATTCTAAATGTGCTACTGTAAATGTCAATTTTTCAAATTTCATTTTTTTAATCTAAGAGAGGAAAATCCCGTATGAGAATAATAATCCGTGGCGCTACAGTCCATGAAGGGCCTAGACCGACCAAACGGCTGCTGGCCTCACGCCCACATGCCGAAGCAGGGGTGGATGATCATCCAACCAGAATGGAGATATCGTGTGGTTAGCACTATGATCCCCCCAGCCGTTATAGCTGGTATTCGCAACCGGATTTTGCTACCTATCGTAGCTCCCCAAATGCATCACGATGCTGGGTGAGCACCGGTCCCATACACTGGCCGAAATTTCATGAGAAAATGTCTTCCCTCATGAGGACTCGAACCAGCGCGCATTCCGTACCGCGAGTCCTAGGCAGATGCCTTAGACCACGACGCCACGGCGCGGGACCCATTAGAGAATATCATACTAAACTGTCTTTGTCGTAGCTCAACAGTAAGTGACTCATTAGTGCGCCAAAAGACGGTGTTGTAGGTATCTCAACATGCATTTCGCAGTGTGTTTTTCATCAATATCTCAGAAATTGTTTTGGCACTTAGCACATTAAGATTGTTAGGTTCTCAATTTTCTGTCCCATTTTCCCAGACTCCTGTTTGGCACATCAATAAACACGTGGTGTGATTAAAAAGTGTGATCTTGTATTTCAATGTCTTCAAACACGTCATATACAAGTGAAATTATTTTTTTAACTAAAGGTAGTCATATGAAGAGCCAATTTAATTAGGAAATGTAAGTTACTTCATAAAAGCAGCATGAGAAATTTTAATTTTTCTGTATTTTTGTAGAAATTATGTGTCATTTTTAATATTCAATTAATTTTCTATCTTTTTTCATGGGCCTACTTGTGCATTCCATTAATTTTCTATTTGAATGTTTTTAACCGAAATTACTCTAGAAATTCCAGGATGTGAGCTGTAAAATAAGGCGTTCAATACTACTGCTACTTACTACAACCACAATACTAGTTAACAGTAATTAGGATACTTCTATTAATACTACTGTGTTACTACTAATATTACTACATCTAATACCATTATGATGAGGGTAAGAGAGCTCGCTAGCTACAAGTAGAAATGCAACGAGTAAGGAAAGCTTCTCAGTCCGCTTTCTTCTTCCCTGAAGCGCAGATAGGTTTCACGAGATACCGAATGGCCTATACATCTCACTTGATATGTGTCGGAGGAAGAACAATAATTTCTATATATCTGAAACCTGATTAGTGTAATATGTTACTAGTCGGCGATGTATGCAATGGAAGGGAAAAGGAACTGGCCACTCCATTACCTCCTGGCTTGTGTCTCATGAGTGGTACCTTGTTGGTATCACTTGTGAGGTACAGATCTGTTTTCGGATAGTTGACTAAATAACATATTATATGTGAATGTTCTTTCTTCTGTCACTTTTTTTTATATTGGGGAATTTAATTAAATTGAAGTGAATTTATTATGACAGGCAGAGTAACTATCTCATGCCCCCATGTTTTATATTTCTACCTGTGCACTTCATTAGAACCAGGTACCCAGCTTTAAATCCGTTAGCCCTGTGAACTTACAGTATATTTATTTTCTCCTATTATCATATTATAGGATTATCTAAGAAATTAGCAATTTCTTTGTGATAGTAGAAGAGAAAGAGTGGGGGAAGGGAAGTGGTCCGTAACCCATTTCTTTTACGGCTCATGCCGACATTTGTATTATTACTCAAGGGAAACCACGGAAGAACCTTGAGCAGGATGAGGTGTCGTGCTGACGACAAGCCAATTGGCTTCATTGGCGTCTGTATATATTGAGATGGAAGGTTGGCTTTTAGTCATAATTTAAAATACTGTGACAGCGACGTGAGATTCGAACTCACGACCAGCGTCCCGCAAGAGAGAAGATCGCGCGGAGCACTTTGGGATGGCGCGCGGCGGAGAGGGGAAAGGGCCAACGCGGCGAGAGAGTGGAGAGAGAGTGCGCGCGTATCTGGTGCTGGTAGAGAGGAGAGGGCTCTGGATTTTTCTGGAGTGCCATCTCTAGAGACGCGTGGAACTTTCGAGGCTACGTCGCTGTGGTTATAAATTAAGGACGCGAAGGAACGACGGCAGTTTTCAGTTATTCAGTCAGTGAGTAAGCCAGAACAAGCAAGCCTTGTGTACCGGAGTTCGACTCGAGTGTGCGTCCGCAACTGTATCAGCATCCGAAGGCCTGAGTTCGAGTGCAGTGGACCGCACTTGGAGGGACCTGAGTTCGAGTGCAGTGGACCGCAGTTGGAGGGACCCGAGTTCGAGTACAGTGAACTGTCTCTGAAGGTCTGTGGTTCGAGATACTGTGAACTCGAGTGACTGAGATAGAAGAACTGTGAACTGAGAACTGATCGTTCTGATTTGTAAATAGTGCTTTGTAAATATTAGTTAAGATTAACAGTTCATTGTTGTTCGTAATAGTCCAAGTAAATTGTCATTGTCGTCAGTGGAGTGCTATAACGAATACTGTAGTGAAGTGAAAATCCAATTGTTGACGAGAGCGTTTAAGGTGAATTGTAGAAAGGAATTATTGTTGGAAGAATAAAATCCTATTGTTGTTACTAATAAAACGTCACAATACAAATACATTAAAAATCCATAAAAATTATTTACAATAAAACATGTACAATAGATCTATGCAGCCAATAACGTGATGACCCTGAAAAAGAGAAATAGCATTATTTGTGCATTACTAGACTTAAGTCTGTCTGTCGAGTCATGTTGTTTAGTGTTCAATTTTGATTTGCGTCCTGTACGTTGTCGTTCCAAGCTAGAGGGTGGAGTACGCTCTTAGGTCTTTTGTGTTTATCTAAAGCAGGGTTGTAGTTACCCAGGAAAGAAATTAGTGGGTTGTTGCTGCTGTACGACTTGGTGTACGTGCAAAAGGCTTGATTAGAAATGTAATCTTGAATCGTCCAAATTTGGAGTTCTTTACGAATCAATCTAACAGATGTTACTCTGGGAAGTCCTGTAATGAATCTTAAAAGTTTTTTTGGAAAACCTGTAATTTTTTTAAGAACTATAACAGGTGCATGTCCCCAAGCAGGACAAATATACAGTATTGCTGACCTAATTAATGGTTTACACAAAACCAAGGCCGTGTGGGTGTTTAAATGTCTAAAACTGGGTGAAGCTCCACCATTCTAGATTTGGCAAGTCTTAGTTTCTGTTGTACATGTTCTGAAAAAATGAGCCGTCTGTCTAGTGTTACTACTTCTGTCACTTCTAAGACTTTTTCCAACATCAAGAAGTAGGCTATATTTTGTTTTTTATTTTATATAAAAGTGGCTGTATATCTACTGCTCGCCTACAACTGGATACTGTATCTTACAACCAAACGTAGATTTAATTAAAATATCTTGTTTGCAGTTCTCCTCCTTTCCTCATGCTTCTCAGACATATTAGAGAAATGCCGTAAGTCTTGCTGATAAGAGCATTTTCTCAGTACGGCCGGCATCGGCTTGTTACCATGGAAGAACACTGCCGACATCTGACGATAAGGTGGCGCAGTCATTGGTTGCTGTGAGAGATGATTAATTAGCCTTCCGTTATAATGGTGGCAGGCTTAGTCAAAATGCGAGTTGCAACCAATTCCCTCCCACCTCACGACTGCAGCCCCAGCTAGTTAGCGGAGGGGCTTGAAATAATCCCCCCAACTCGTGTTCCCTTTTCTGAAAGCAGAAACATAATTCTTTGACTCTGGTAAATACGAATGGAGTAAACGAAAATACAGCGAGATTTAGTCCACATAAGCCGACACAAAGTATGTTATTGGTGTGAGAACTATTTAGATTTTTCAAACTTGTAGAAATATCCAAATTTTGGGCCTATGTATCGGCTACAAAACCAGAAGATGAAATGGTGCAAAAATGTAACGAAATTACAGCGCTTCTAATGTCGTGGAAGTTTTATATGCCGGTTAAAAAGTTCTGTTTTTGAAATTAATAATAATAATAATAATAATAATAATAATAATAATAATAATAATAATAATAATAATACTTACTTACTTACTGGCTTTTAAGGAATACGGAGGTTCATTCCCACCCTTACATAAACCCGCCATTTGTCCCTCTCCTGAGCAAGTTAAATCCATTCTCTACCATCATATCCCACCTCCCTCAAATCCATTTTAATATTATTCTCCCACCTACGTCTCGTCTCCCTAAAGGTCTTTTTCCCTCCGGCCTCCCAACTAACACTCTGTATGCATTTCTGGATTCGCCCATACGTGCTACATGCCCTGCGCATCTCAAACGTCTGGATTTAGTGTTCCTAATTATGTCAGGTGAAGAATACAATGCGTGCAGTTCTGTGTTGTGTAACTTTCTCCAATCTCCTGTAACTTCATCCCTCTTAGCCCCAAATATTTTTCCTAAGCACCTTATTCTCAAACACCCTTAACCTATGTTCTTCTCTCAAAGTGAGAGTCCAAGTTTCACAACCATAAAGAACAACCGGTAATATAACTGTTTTATAAATTCTAACTTTCAGATATTTTGACAGCAGACTGTATGATAAAAGTTTCTCAACCGAATAATAACAGGCATTTTCCATATTTATTCTGTGTTTAATTTCCTTCCGAGCATCATTTATATTTGTTACAATAATAATAATAATAATAATAATAATAATAATAATAATAATAATAATATTAATAACAATAACAATAATGATAATAATAATAATCATCATCATCTTCCAAACCATGTACAGTATACGCCAAAACAAGCAGTACGAAATTTTCGCTCATCTGCTGTCCACGGTTCGCTAACAACGAAATAAGGTACCTGGGGGTATTAAGGCCCAGCATGTGATAAGGCCCACTACCTAGTTTTGCCATTAGGTATACACTTTTGTAAAAGAGATCAACAGCTCTTAAGACCTACTTGTTCTTGCATTCGAGTGAGGTATAAAGAAATTAGATTCTCGTTCTTGTTTATAGCTGACTGGTGGCAACAAGTTATGTGTGATTATTTCTGCTTTCATTATAAAATTTTGCAAAATTTAAGTTGATATTTAATCGTTTTACTGTCTGTTATTCGTATAAAATTAAATGCACGTTATTGTGTAAACATTATGGAGTTTGGGGCTACCGTGAAACTTCCGCTAACTAGCATATGAGCACTCCATAAATTAAAATTGACGCAAAGTAACAGAGCAGGAAATAAGGGCCATGAAATAAATACGTGGAAACGCCCACATGTTCATAGAAGTCCCTGAATTATAAAGTTCAAACTCTGAAGCACAATATTTGTTGCAAGAAATGAAACAAAGGAAAGATTGACAATTCCTAATGCAGAAAGAGCATCGGATGAACCACCAACTTCAGGATTTGTAAACATCCAGGGGACGCGGATGTGTTCTGTCTGCGAAGAGAATCGTTGTAGATATGCATGTGCGTGTCTCTTGTGAATGTTGGGTGCACGATGAATGTGTAGGTCTCACTGAGGAAAAAACTGAAGACTTTGTTTGCCCAAATTGTGTTCAGTACTTATATTCTTTATTGTGGGCCCTATTATCTGTTACAGCAGGATATAAGGCCCAGTGACATGATGTTAATTTTCATTTCTCACAGCATTTATATGTTTCTTTGAATATTTATTCGAAGTAAAATATTATAGGATAACTATAAAAGTATGCTGTTCCATTATTTAAAAATTGCTAAATTCTCCATTTCAAAGAAAGAAAGTTTTATTCCTTAGTTGGGCCTTATTACCCCCGGTTACCTTATTTATTTATTTAGTTATTTATTTATTTGTTTATTTATTTATTTATTTGTTTATTTATTTACTTATTTCTTTATTTGTTTATTTATTTATTTGTTTATTTATTTATTTATTTATTTATTTGTTTATTTATTTATTTGTTTATTTATTTATTTAGTTATTTATTTTGTTTATTTATTTATTTCTTTGTTTATTTGTTTATTTAGTTATTTATTTGTTTGTTTGTTTATTTATTTATTTAGTTATTTATTTAGTTATTTATTTATTTGTTTATTTATTTATTTGTTTATTTATTTAATTTTTTATTTATTTGTTTATTTATTTCTTTGTTTATTTGTTTACTTAGTTATTTATTAATTTATGTATATATATGTTTATTTATTTATTTGTTTATTTATTTATTTGTTTATTTATTTGTTTGTTTATTTATTTATTTATTTATTTATTTAGTTATTTATTTGTTTATTTATTTGTTTATTTATTTGCTTGTTTACTTATTTATTTATTTGTTTGTTTATTTATTTATTTATTTATTTGTTTATTTATTTAATTATTTATTTATTTATTTAGTTAGTTATTTATTTGTTTATTTATTTACTTTTTTATTTATTTGTTTATTTATTTATTTGTTTATTTGTTTACTTATTTATTTATTTATATATATTTATTTATTTGTTTATTTATTTCTTTATTTGTTTATTTATTTAGTTATTTATTTGTTTATTTATTCATTAGTTTATTTATTTATTTATTTATTTATTTATTTATTTATTTATTTATTTATTTATTTATTTATTTATTTATTTTATGCAATAGTTTGACTTACTGTGAATTCAGTGTTGTGTTGATTTCTACAATTATGATTCTCTGTTAGTGCCAAATTCATTTTGAAACCTCCTATGAGCAGCATTTGGAAGGAAATAACTTATGTATGCTTACGTCTTGTAGGACTGCACATTGGAGTCGCTAATAATGCAACACATACTGTGCGGATGGAATCGAGGACTGTATAAACCACTTAGAGTTGAAATGTCGCTAAATGGTTTAAGCTACTTACACTGAATGGAGGGTGAGGTCTTCTTCTAGCAATGATAAATTACCATACTCGTTTCCTACACTACCAAATACCTCCACCGCAGCCGCCGCGAAACATAACGAAACCTTCATCTGCAAAGGACGACCGCAAGAACTAAGATTTATTGGCTCCTCTTTACAGGAAATACGTACTAGCTACTTAACCGACAGTCCTTAATACTCAATAGGTATCAGTTTACCAAAATACATGCATACAGTTGTCACTAATTTGTGGTGCTGTACAACTATCTTTAACATTTCTGCAGACGAGATTTTGTACCGACGATTCAGAGGATCTGGGATCCCCGCAATAACATGAAAAGT
This sequence comes from Periplaneta americana, assembly GCA_025594305.2. Taxonomy (NCBI): domain Eukaryota; kingdom Metazoa; phylum Arthropoda; class Insecta; order Blattodea; family Blattidae; genus Periplaneta; species Periplaneta americana. The sequence continues at coordinate 34,681,638 of JAJSOF020000033.1, read as the reverse complement.
TTATACTTTCTCTTGGGTATTATCGTGATATTTAAATTATTGAGGGATTGGTTCTTATTTATAAGGACTCTGAATATTTATGTTTGTATGTATTCATTGCTATATACTATAATACAAGACGCATACACAAAATAAACATAGCGCTTACTCGTCTGAGCAAACTCCTAATGAATTGGAATTTTCAAGTTAAATAAACAATTTAAAAAAATCTGTTCCTCCATTCATTGTTTGAGTAGCTTAAGAAACTTCTTGCCCCAGCAACTAAAACTTCCCCTAGTACAAACCCTAGCAATGCCGCACTTCGATTATTGTGACGTTCTGTTAAGTGACCTAAGTTCTGAACTGTCAGTCAAGTTACAGGGAGTTCAGAATAATATGTGCGTCAGATAAGTGTGCAAGATCCGACGATATGATCACGTCCTTCGCAAGTCTTTCGTGGCTCCGACTCAAATAACGTAGAACTTTACACTCTTTGTCCTTACTCTTTCGAATTCTGCACACTTGAATACCAAATTACCTTTCGTCTCATTTCTCTTATCTATACTCTAACCACGACGTAAATACCAGATTACTTATCTGTGGCACGCTAAGTATACCTTTCCATAGAACATCTTGTTATTCATCATCTTTTACAGTATCCACCTCGCGACAATGGATTTCCTTGTCACAAAGTATCAGGGTCTGCAAGACAATAAACATTTTAAAAAATTGCTTAAAGGATAACCTTCTTAGCAATTTACTCTAATTATCTGTCTTGACGGTCACTAACTATATGGTAACTTCTTTCTTTAGACATGCATCCTGATAGCGCTGTATTTTCAAAATTGTCTCATGTTAATCTCTTCCTATTATGTAACATTATTTGAAATAATGTTAACACTGTATATATTTTTGTTTAGTTCTGCCACACAGTTTGTATTTCATGTTTAATTAATAGTTCATAGTATTTTACTGTTTAATTCATAAGTAACTCTAGTACAGTATACTCGTAACTTTTATCTAAATCAAGTTGTTGTATTCTTTGTAGCTTGTAAGTTCATACATATGTATTTATACTTTTTCTGGTTGAGTGGAAGAAAAGGCCTTACGGCCTTAACTCTGCAAGCTAAAATAAATCATTATTATTATTATTATTATTATTATTATTATTATTATTATTACAAGTAGGAATTTTGTATTTAAATACAACATAAAAAATCAATAACATTATAATATTGAATGCAATTATTACAAAACAGGACTTAGTGAATTCAAAAGAGAATCAAATAAACAACAGAATATAAATTTGCATGAATAAAAACTTTGATAACTAGAAATATAAAAATGGACATGAATATTAAACAATTTCTTTAATTTTATTCTTACATTTATTAACCCTTCAGTGGTCGCGTGGATCACAATGATGATCCAGTACTTAACTACATCCTGTACATTAGCTAATGCTGGTTACCACTCTCTAAAAACGTCTTGAAGTAGTTCTAGCTATAGAGAATACAGATGCCCGTCGATTGCATGTCCATTTGGAACACATTTCCAGTGAATCACACTTTTAAAATTCCATCAGACATACAACATTAGTTTGGGGCCGAACTGATTTTGTTTACCGACGACTTTGACAAGCTGGTATTGATCGACCCACTGATTTGAGGTATCAGGATTGCGGTATCATTTTTTCACATGTGACAACTCTCCTGATAAATCTATCGTTTGTAATATTAGCGATGAGGTGACGACAGATGTTCGCTCTGCGTTGAACCTGTTCAGCTATCAATTCTTGAGGCAAAGATCTACAATTTCTGAATGATTTTCTGATCGTCTTACTGTGGCGATGTAGGCTTACTATATCCTTTCAAGCACTAAGTTCTTTTGACAACATAGGAGTCTTTTTTTATGATATTCTTCCAAAAGCTCAGCGTGTATTCCCAATATTTCGTACTTTAGGTGGAAGTCGTAAATCTCCCCTCTAAATTATTGAAACTCTGGAACCATCGTTGTGCTATACATTCACTAACAACACTTCAACATATTTTTCGAGACGCGGCAACAGCTTTGTAATCTTGTTTCTAGTAGCGCTTTAGAAGGCATCTCTAATAATATCACCTCCGTGTTATATTCTTTGTATTAAGGATTGAAAACTATCACATGCTCATAGTACACAATAACCAAGTAACCCGTATTAACCAAGTTACCCATATTACCAAAAAAAGCGCTTTCAATACTACATCCTTAAACAGCATTCGAAAATTTCTCCCGCTATCACTCAAAAAAATACTAGTTAAAGCACTAGTAATGCCCCACTTGGATTTGTTGTGATTTTCTACTGACTGACCTCAATGTTAACCAGTCGCAAAGATTACAACGCGTTCATAATTCTTATGTTCGCTTCGTCTGCGATGTCCGTCGCGCTGACCACATTACCCCATCCTTCCAAACTCTAAACTGGCTACGGGTTAACCGAAGCGTAGAAATTTTCATTCTCTTGTTCTCCTTTTCCAAGTCCTTCACACCTCTACACCTACCTACCTTGCCTCCCGTTTCAGTTACCTGTCATCATATCATACTCTCTTCACACGCACGCAAAATAGCCGCATACTAGCCATACCAATAGACCCTACATAAGACATCATCGTATTAATCATCATACACAATCTCGCTCTCGCGCTTGTGGAATACCTTACCCAGTGACATCAGAGACTGTCGGAATTTAGTAGCGTTCAAAAGCAAACTTATTAAGCATTTTCTTACTGCGTAGAATAGGTTTAATTTTTACTTGGCTAATAAAACTAATTTTCTCTCTTCTTAACTTTTACAATAAACTGTCTAGCCTTTATTAATCAGTTAATGTTTTAGTACTATGATTTAATTGTATTTGTAAATTTAATATTTTATTTATTTATTTACTAGAGCTTCCTCAAATTAGAGGCTACCATTAGACAAAGCATACAAAACAATACAAGAACAAATAGATGATGAAAGATAACAGAGTAAGAAAAAAAGGTAAAAAAGTATACAAACAAACAAACAATGGCAGTTTACAGAATAAAAAAAAAGTTACAAGTAAAGAAGCAATGAAAGCTAATAAGAAAAAGAAAAATGATAATTGTGCGTCAGTTTCTTCAGTACTACAATGAATTAGAGTCCATATAGTTCGTTCCGTAAAAGTTTGACTAACTCTCTAATTATGAGGAGGGCCAGTTAATTCAAAAAAGATTTGTGTAGTCCTAGGGTCTTACAGAATTGAGAAGAGAAGTTGGGTATCGTTCCTCTTGCTCCAAACATCAATCCCGCAACACTGATATCGTGAAGTTGGTATTTATCTTTATAATACGGGATGGCTGGAACGTAGATTGCTCGTTTCTCCTCATGTACGTCTTCAGGCTGTCCTTTATACGTTTTAAGCCTAATGTTGGGGTCGATTGTAATTATAATTGTAATTGTATTCTTAATATTCTAGTTGTAATCCCCTGGTAGAGGGGAAGAGAAGGCCTGGTGGCCTTATTTCTACAAGGTTAAATAAATAAATAAATAAAATAAATAAATAAATAAAAACCATAGCGTTTTGTAAACTATTCCCAATTTAATAATGATTAAAATAATAGAGAACACCAAGCTTAAAAACCCGACATTACTCATAAGACGATCTAAAAATAGGGCCTACAGTTTTCTGATTTACTTTTACAAATTCCACTACTTTTATGTAATTTGTCAGACAACTGTAGGAGAAATGGAGAGGGCTTTTTCTTATATACTTCCTGAACTTCTCGTCTAGGGAGTGTAATTACAATTTATTATATTACATTGATTAATACTGTAAGATAAACGAGTGGAAGCAAGCTTGGCAGTAAGAATGCCATCACTGTTATTGCGCCATAAAACTAAACAAGGAGTGAATTTATGGCGGGGAGAAGAATCATGTTAAATGCCTCAAGACGTTTAAGACAAATGTTCCTCTCGTAAATTTTAACCGATACGATACAGTCGCATACTTTCCACGTGAAATTTAGTGCCGACGGTTCTACGTCTCAATCCCCAGTATTCTTTCAGCCTCTCAACTTTTATCGCGAACACTTCATACGATACGTTACTTTAACTATCACAAGAAGTTCTGACGTCATATAACCCGGATTGTAATTTAATGTTCTCCTTCAAAAGTAGGAATAATTCCATGAGTTGAGGCTAGGTAACCTATATAAGATAAATAACTGACTAACTTCTAGGACTTCTTACTATGACCTAGTGAAAATAAGTCGGAAATATCGAATTAAGTTGTGTTCTAGAAATCGCTGCTTTCGAGGTATAAGGAGTGAGGATTTTCCGGGATTTTTCCTCAATCCTATATGAGCAAATGCTGGGTAACTTTTGGTGTTGGACCCCGGACTCATTTCACCGGGATTATCACCTTCATTCAGACGCTAAATAACCTAAGATGCTGATAAAGCGTCGTATAATAACCTACGAAGAATGCGTCAGGAAGTTTTACCTGAAAACTATACTTGCAATAAACGTTACTGTCGGTACGTTAACAGAAAACTACAATTCCAAGTCACACAGAGTTTGTGTGCACGCGATGTGGGTCTCTGGCGTCTCGTCAGTCCACTCGAATGTGTGGATATAAAGGGAAAAATTGAGACGGTGTCGGGTGGAGTTCCTGGGTAGCTCAGTCGGTAGAGCGCTGGTACGTTCAACCAGAGGTTGCGGGATCGATACCTGGCCCCGGAACAATTTTTCCCTTGAAATTATTCAATGCTCTAAAGGTTTTAAATAACATTAGAGGCTTTAAGGAACATGATACACAAACTATAATGCAGGCTATAAAATACACCTTATAATAAATCATACTGAAATTGCAATAAAAATGAGCATCGTAAACCTGGACCATCTCACAGGCTATACAGACCTTGGACAGACAGTATCTCTTCACAACACATGCACAAAGAAAATCAACTGTTTATGGTATTAACTCAATGTTCACATTGTACTACATAACACGCATGTGCCAGTCTATTTTTATATGTATTCTCAGGCATAACCTTCTAAAGATGGCTTATTCAAGCCGAAAACGTTGAAGTTAATAAAATGTGACAAGTATTTTAATCTTTAATATTTCTTAAGTAGATAAGCTTAGACGGACCCTGCTCATACCTATTCAATGTACTAGCTTATCGGTCCCCATCATGTCTCTTAAATTTATTGTTGTTAGGCCGTGAAAAGTTGGAATTCCCACATAGAAACCAGTTGCTAGGGAAACCATGCTTCATAATATAAAACTATACTGAAATAGATCCATTACAGTGCAGTGGTACTTTGTTACCATTAGGATGCAGGTTTGCGAAGGCTTTGCAATACTATTTTTCTAAATTTTCAATGCAAAATATATTGTATTTGCAATTTTAAAAATATGATCGTGCAAAAAATCTGTACAATACACGTTTGTGAAATACATTACAAAATCTGGGAAACTGAAAAACTCTCTCTGCTCGTTTTTGAAACATTTCCTCGATTTTCTAAAAAGCACTTCCCAAACTTGTATCGTAATATAAAACTCACGTATTGTTATGCGGGGTGTTTAAAAAATACGAGGCATAATTTCAGGTATGTATTTCCCACATGTAGACAATCAAAATAGTTCATTACAACATGTGTCCGGAAATGCATTATTTCCGAGTTATGGCCTTCACAACATTGAAATTCACCGGAACGTTTTTCTTTCCGCAGGTCGTTGCCGTCAAAGGAGACATTAAGAGGGCACTCTGACAGTTCATACCGAGGCGAAGGTTACATTGAGTGTTGTGTAGGCGTTAGACTGTGCGACATGTATTCAAATCAAGAGCTGCCAGAGATACACTTCATGTACGGTAAGGCGGACGGCAATGCTGCGCTGGCTCGTCGTTTGTACCAGGAGAGGTACCCACAGCGACAATGTCCAGATCGGAAGACATTTGTACGTCTCCGTTACCGTCTGTGCGAGTATGGAAAATTTAACTCTTCTGGTTTGGGAAGGGGACGACCAAGATCTACAACTCCAGAAGTACAGGAGGAGATTCTGGAGGCTGTGAACATGACTCCTTCTATGAGCACACGAAGGGTAGCGTTGCAAGTCAATGTTCCTTCATACGACTGTCTGGAGACTGTTGAAAGAGTATCAATTGTATCCTTATCATTTGCAACGTGTACAGGTCCTGTCAACAGCAGATTACCCTGCACGAGTTAGGTTCTGTCAGTGGTTCTTGCAGCAGTGTGGTGTAAATCCGAACTTTCCTGCCTTAGTATTATTACAGATGAAGCACAGTTCACACGAGATGGCATAACAAATTTCTACAATCAGCATGTATAGGCGTATGAAAACCCACGTGCAACTGTTCCATCTCATCACCAGGTGCGGTTCTCCCTCAACATGTGGGCCGGTATCATTGGTGATCGATTAGTTGGACCCCATGTACTTGTAAACAGACTTACGGGGCAGGCGTACACAAACTTCCTGGAAAACACCATACAGGTACCTCATGTTTTAGAAGACACTCCACTGATCAATCGTCAACACATTCACTTCTTGCATGATGTCGCTCCTGCACACTTCAGTCGTACGGCTCGCCGGTACTTGGATCGAAGGTTTCCTGATCGATGGATAGGTAGAGGTGGCCCAATTGCTTGGTCTCCACGCTCACCTGATCTGAACCCTCTCGATTTCTACTTGTGGGGCCATTTAAAATCATTGGTTTATTCGTCTCCGGTGCCTGATTTGGAATCCCTTCGGAATCGAATTGTGGCATGTTCTGAGGACATACGCAATACTCCTGGAGTTTGGGATGGTGTTCGCAGGTCAATGAGACATCGATGTGAGGTCTGTATTCAAGCAGGAGGTGGACATTTTGAACATCTTCAGGAATGACAACGACCTGCGGAAAGAAAAACGTTCCGGTGAATTTCAATGTTGTGAAGGCCATAACTCGGAAATGAAGCATTTCCGGACACATGTTGTAATGAACTATTTTGATTGTCTACATGTGGGATATACATAACTGAAATTATGCCCCGTATTTTTTAAACACCCTGTATACAATATGGGATATTCGCGCTGAAATTCTGCAGGATTATTTCACTTCTACTTTGTATAAACCGACTTCAACCATGAATCATATACCATCAGATTAATAAAAATACAATAAAATTAATATGAGAAGTAAGTTTCCGATATATCGTATTAATAACCCGGTAGCCAATGAGAGAGTTTTGTGGCTGTAACTTTTGCTTGCCTCTACTTTTAGCAGACAGGATTAGAGACCTATAGTTAACTTTCACCTACTAAAAGTGCCTTTTCAATGTATTTTCTTGGTAAATAACAAAAGAATATCTGCAGTTGTTATATGTAACAAGTTTAGGGGTCTTGCGGTATTATTATAGAAAATATCAAGTAAGCAAAAACATAACCAAGTTTATGTAGCCTGATAAAAAATGTGACGGTAAAATGAGAAATGCAATTTGAGGCCACTGAAGATCCAGACAGGAATAACTGAAACAATACAGCAAGATGTCAAGGTTCTCAAGTACCAATAATGTCAAGTAGGGTATTAGCCACTTATAGATATTTTTGTCATATATCTGTTCAGACTGCCTCCGTGAAATATACCTCTACAAGGGGAAAGTTCTTCTCTTCTGTCGAATACTTGAAACAAAAACCACGCTGTCCACCAAGTTGGCCCTTTACTTTCTTATTGTGTTGTGACCAGCCAATCAAAGTTAGACTCTTATGTCGTGGGAAGAAGTTGATCTGTAATATACCAGATGTCAAGATGTTAAAAATGTAGAAAAAAATATTTGAATGAAGAAAAAAGTCTCTAAATACTGTACTTAAGTTTAGAATTGAATAAACATGCCATACAAATACTAGTCATTAGAAAAGCTCACAGACAAGTTTGTTTATCTTCTAGTTTTACGCCTTTGAAATTCACTATGAAATACCTCGAGGCTGTTGTTAAATATTACATAATCATTCCGAAATGATTGACGAATCAACAATGCATTATTTATTGTTAATAACATGATAGAAAATCCTTGGATTAAATGGGCATTTCTACATTATTAATCTCACTTAGAACAAACAATAATTTTATACACGCTCTACTTACTTACTTACAAATGACTTTTAATGAACTCGCTGATTCATTGCCGCCCTTACATAAACCCGCCATCGGTCCCTATCCTCTGCAAGATTAATCCAGTCTGTATCATAATATCAAACTTCCCTCAAATAAATTTTAATATTATCCTCCCATGTACGTCTCGGCCTTCCCAAAGGGGTCTTTCCTCCGGCCTCCCAAGTAACACTCTATATGCATTTCTGAATTCGCGCAAACGTGCTACATGCCCTGCCCATATCAAACGTCTGGATTTAATGTTCCTAATTATGTCAAGTGAAGAATAGAATGCGTGCAGTCCTGCGTTGTGTAACTTTCTCCTTGCTCCTGCAACTTCATCCCTCTTAGCCCCAAATATTTTCCTAAGAACCTTATTCTCAAATAAACTTAATCTCTGTTCCTCTCTCAAAGTGAGAGTCCAAGTTTCACAGCCATACAGAACAATAGGCAATATAACTGTTTTATAAATTCTAACTTTCAGATTTTTTGACAGCAGATTGCATGACAAAAGCTTCTCAACCGAATAATAACAGGCATTTCCCATATTTATTCTGCATTTAATTTCCTCCCGAGTGTCATTTATATTTGTTACTCTTGCTCCAGTATATTTGAATTTTTCCACCTCTTCGAAGGATAAATTTCCAGTTTTTATATTTCCATTTCGTACAATAATCTGGTCATGAGACATAATCATATACTTTGTCTTTTCGGGGTTTACTTCCAAACCTATCGCTTTACTTTCTCCAAGTAAAATTTCTGTTTTTTCCAAATCGTTTCTGGATCAACATCATTACATCACCTCTCTACAGAACTCCCCTGGTTGTGTTTTCGAAACTTCGATACTTAGCGAACATAACAGTCAGCTGATGTGCGTTGGGGAATGCATGGTATCTCATGGACCTAAGCTCTTACCATTGAAGATAATAATAATAATAATAATAATAATAATAATAATAATAATAGTAATATTGAAGTATTTAATTTAGTACTCAATGGTAATCAAATCTTTTTTATAATTTTCATGTACGATATTTAAGGACATACGAAATTGACATCTATATGACATCATAAAATACTAAATAGCCTTATAGCACATTTATGAGGAAGAAGAATTAGGGATAGTACAGTGTGGACCTCGAAAAGGATGTAGTTATGCTCTAACTTAGAAAATGTTGTAGTTTTTTTCCTGAAAACCCCTTTCCTGCTTTCATATGATAAGTCGCAACCCAGTTAATACCAGTAATATAAATGTTACTACTAACTAAAATGTAATAATATCCTCGAATAGAATGCTAAAAAACCCTTAACCACTGAAAGATCGAAGTTCTTGACTTAGCCTACAACAGAAAATACGCAATATTATAAAAAAATCTTGCATCTGATAACGAAGTTGACACTGGTATTACATGCGTATCTCTGAATCTATAATAATTAATTATTATGATGGATAAAGTTGTTAAATTTCGGTATAAAAATTCGTTCCCTGAAGAAGATGGCAGAGCTAGCCGTCGAAAGCTTGGAAGCTAATCTCCAACTCACCTGGCTGAGAACCCGAGAAGAGTTATTCTAAAATATTCTGTATTGTTTCGTATTTAAAAAATATTAATTTGACTCTCGCCGTGCAAAATACATTACTGAATATTCCTGCAAAGATTAGAAGTCTGTGCCATCAAGGAAATATTAAGGATCTTTGTACATTTTAATATTACTGACAGTTCTCGTCAGTCACTTACCTTCCCTGTTGTTTAGAGAAATTAGTGTAATAGTCTCGCAAAATTTTGTGTGAATAATATAAACTAACAGGCTAGACGCCACAAAACATTCAGGTTATTTGAAAATTAGTTTCAAAATTCTGTATTGAACAAGGATATGAACATTACATTTAAAATGTTGTACATCAATACATAAATAATGCAAAACAGCTAATATTTTAATCTCTTACAACATATAAGAAAATCTATTACATAATTAAAACAAAATCGCAAATCCAGCTAAATCCAATCATTGCCATGCATGTCAAGAGTACAAAGGACTGAGAACTTCGCTTCATCAAAGCTTGCTGCATTAATTTACGCACATTTTAATGTGACTTTGAATAAATGTACATTTTGGTTACTTTAAATTAAAATGTCGTACAATAAGATACAAGGTGCAATCAATTATTTCCGAACTACATTTGTATTTATTGTACTGTTAAACATACATTCGTATGTCACTAAAGATTATTGCTTCTGTGCCTGTTAAGTCAGTCTATCAATTTGTCAGATTGTCTTTAAGAACTGAGCTTCTAGTGATTTTATGCAAACCTGTCAAGGAACTATTGCGATTTTTCCATATAGCCTTATGCTAGTCTACTTCTCCGTCTTTCAAATGATGCATTTAGCATAGATTCCAGGCGTTTCCCTTATTCTATAATAACTTCTCCGTTCCCTGAGTTCTGTGTGTTGCTTACATTCAGGGCAGTCCAGTACGTATTGATTGCCTCTCGTAAATAACAATTTCTCTTGAAAAAGGCTCATTTTCAATAAATTCACAGTTTGAACAACAATTTCACGCATACACAACTTTTCGCGTTATTTCATGAGTTTAAACTTACGATATTTTGACTTGGAGAAGTTCGAACATTAAATGCTTTTTTTTTTATCAGCTGAAAAACCATATTTCGCGAATTTGTGGTTTGCAAAAGCTACGTAGCCTATCTCTAACACTCGGAATTGAACATATCAACAGACTAAATTTGATTGTTACGATTAGGATAAGTAAGTATGATATTAATGGCGGTTATGATGATGAATTTGCATTAATACTTAAAACATGAAGCAGACATTTTTCACTGTAAAATGTTTATTATATAATAATGATTGCGATATTGATTTTAGTGGCAGTAGGTTTGGTGATTAGGCCCATAATGATGATGATACGATGGCGCTACATGATCATGATTTGTGAAAGCCGTTCCTAAGTCCTAACACATGTTCGTCGCTGGATGTCTCGTGCGGTTTAACGTATCTCTACTCGAAAACAAGCTTTCCAACTCTAGGTGTAAATGTTTCTATTCAGGTCAGAAGGTCTGCACGCAAACTTGTGTCCCATTATGAATTTTGCGTGCTGGTGTATTTTTTGTCATATTTACTTTATTACGTTTTCGTTTTCCGTTACGTATGTGAGAGTGTTGTATGACTAATTACAGTAAATTGAGATTTTTTGTCTTGCTGATAGTATTCAGTCATGCTGAACTGTAATGACGAATGGGGGAACAGGAAGCAGTAATTACGGCCTGAAATGGGAAAGCGTTTTAATGAATTGCACGAACTAATTGCACTCTGCATTCTATGAATTATTTTTTCCCTTCAAGACAACATTGAAATGTTGAAATATCGAACAAAGCGATTCGATTCATATTGTTTGTATGTATTCAGGAAATTGCATGGAATATTTAGTAATACATCATTTGTTTTAAACTGAAAATACGAAATCGTCAAAGTCATTATCATTGTCGAAATCATCACCACCACAAATATCACTATTATCGTCAATCTCAAAATAGGCCTATTCTTTCACAAATGCTGTCTGTAAGCCTATAGGTCTAATACAAGGGGCAATCAATAAGTTTCCGAACTGCCCTGAATGTAGCCAACACAAAGGATATAGGTAACGGAGAAATTATCTTGTACTTGGGAAACGCCTGGAATGTATACTAAAAGCATCACTTAAAAGGCAGAGAAGAAGACTAGCCATAAGGGGTATATGGAGAGATTCCAGGATAAATAGGCCTATATTACAGTATCAAATTTCTGTGTCAGCTTATGTTATTTAATGTCTGAATGATATGAAGCGTCTTGATTTTACAAAAGAAAGCCATTGCAATTTTATGTAAATTAAACTATCTGGAATATTGTCGGCCACTTTTCAGACAATCATGGATTTGAACAATCATAAATTTGTATATATATATATATATATATATATATATATATATATATATATATAATCTAGTACTTTACACTCGACAAAATATCGACAATTACTCATTAGCGGCCAATATACATGATCATGAAATTAGAAATAGTGAACATATTAATATTCCATATTGTAGATTACACAAGAGCAACATAAACTTTTTAATTATGGGGATGAAATAATATAATAATCTACAAAGTCAATATTATAAATTACCAATCAATAGTTTCAAAACTAGATTTTATAATTGGTTATTAAATAATCCGTTTTATTCTATTGCTGAGTTTTTTTTAACACAAATTTGTATGAAATTGTATTTTAATAAATCAGTTTAATTGCCATTTAGTTAGTTTTCTTCAATTTAAAAGTTTCAATTTATTTCATGTTTTCATTGTATTACTTAAATTTTACTGTTTATGTTATTAGTGTTTTTTAAAATGTATTTATATGTTTTTTCAATGTATTCTGACGAAACCTAAAACTATATGTCTAATGGCCAAATAAACTGAATTGAATTCAATACCAGTGAAATGAGTCCGGGGTCCAACACCGAAAGTTACCCAGCATTTGCTCATATTGGATTGAGGGAAAACCCAGGAAAAAACATCAAACAGGTAACTTGCCCCGAATGGGAATCGAACCCGGCCACTTGGTTTCGCGGCTAGACGCGCTAACCGTTACTCCATAGGTGTGGAGAACGTTTTGTATCTCCCGGTATACTGACTTTATGTAGGCCTACTTAGTACATTATTATATTTTCAAGATCCTCCATGAAATAGTGTAGAACAGACATGAAATGAGGGGATGGATTTTACAACAGGGAGCATAAAACCTTGGGGAGTTTCGCATTTAATCACTTGATGTTTTTGCTTACGTGACCGTCTGGATTCAATTAACAAAACGACCTGCCACTTAGCTGGTTGTTTCGCTACGCGTTCGGCAGGTGTTGATCTCAATTCTGTCTTGAACCCCCCAGGAGGGGCGGGGGAGATCTCCGTCGAAATTGATTGCAGCGTCCAACTTGCCGATGGAGGTGACGAGACGGCTTTAGATACTATTGAATAATGGTAGGGTATCATATGGGTCTAATAACTCAATCTCCACTCGCACACAGTTCGTGACTGCATACTGTGATAATGGACTCCTTAATGGTATTTGGAACAGGGGATAGCCACATTTATTGACAAACTTGATTACCTCTCCTCTGTTGACGCACAATGGATCCTGGCACCCCGTGCCTCTTCAGAATGTCACGAAATTCAGGGACCGTAGATATATCAATCAAGTACAATCCTTAATTAAGAAAAGATGTTTTAGTAGGGTAAAAATATGGAATACCATTTTTTTTTTCGTTTTGGAATCTACATGTTTTGAATACTGAACGTAAAGTATTGTCCTGTTTTTTGCTGAATGACCCTGTGACCCGGACTTAGAACTTCCTGAAATGTTATAAAATATTTGAAAAAAAAAATAGGCCTAATCCTTAAAATGTAACATATTTTCTTCATAAAAATGCTGTATAAACATGGAATAATATTAACAAGTTACAAAATTAATAAAATTGCAAAATCAAAATGGTCTCTGCTCAAAGAAGCATCTTCTTTAGAAGGTGTTTTAACAACCGTAATACTGAATCCAGATGAATCGTCTCTCACGTCTTTTCTCGAACATTTTTATGGCTTGTTGCATTGCCTTTTCATTCCACTGTTTTCTAAGTTCGTTGGAAGTTGAGGTTTTCCGTCCTCCTACAAGTGCTAATACTAGTAATGAAACGAAAACCAGGGTATAAAGATACTAATAATAGTAGTAGTTCATATTTGTGACACACTGATGTTGTAAGATATAACCTCAAACCATAATTTAAAATTGAAATCAATTAAATATACATTGCCATAAACGTAGATTATTTCTCTTTAAGAATATATATATCATTATTTTTGTAACTGTGATGAATAACAATGTATATTCAAGAAAATAACTTACCGCCAAAATTTTTGCCTTCCTCGAAAACCCAATAATGATAAACGTTTCAACAGTTCAGCTTTCTACTGCAAACCATCTCATTCCCGCGAAAGAGAGTATCAGTGAGTTTCCGCTAGAATACAACTTGTCTCAGATCGTATATCACAGTATGATGTTGATACATGTTTCCGAAAGTGTGGGTTTTTTTTTTTTTTTGCATTTATGACACGTCATTGAAATAATGAATAGGCCTAAGTCATGTAGGGTAAACTAGGGTCTGTTGGACCGTCGGGCATGTTGGACACTCCGTACTTTTAATGTGTTACCACGCCACTTGTGGGCACCACATTCTGCTAGAAGTTAATGACGGAAGTAGCCACGAGTGGGGCTACTTCCGTCATTGACTTCTAGCTGAATGTGGTGCCCACAAGTGGCGTGGTAACACTTTAAAGTACGGAGTGTCCAACATGCACGACTGTCCAACAGACCCTAGTTTACCCTACTCATGTAATACATTAATTATCGTAAGAATGTTAAATTATGTTAAACATCTATATTTACACTGTTTCTTATGATTTATATCCGTCTGCGTCTACTTTAGTGTAAGGTGTGACGCGTCTGGCTTTCTTCTGCTAACGACAAGTATAAAAACATTTTAAGTGATGTTTAATCAAATTTTTAGCGTTGTAGTTAATATTGACAGTTGCAATATAAGGTAGCTTTTCCTTTAGAATATATACTCACATAGAATATTGACGGAACATTTCGACTTGGTGTTAGAGGTTCTCTTCTCAGATCACTTCTTCAGTTTTAATATATTCCTTTTAACTTGTGCCCAATGTACTTGAAGTTGTGTCTAATTTAATTTGACGTATTTGAGGATATTTTTGGAAGTTTACTCCTTTCATGTTGGACTAATAGAAACTATGAAACGCAATGTTGTTTCCATCGATTTTCATTGAATCTAGATACCCTGGTCTGAATCTGGAAATTACTATTTGAACATTACTGTTTAACTTGGTGTTAATGGCTTTATCTGGTTCGTTTGTTTTAAAGCAGCTATGATTGGGTGCGAACTTTCACTTTTTAAAGGGAGTATTTCATTTGGTCCGCCACGGTGCCTCTGAGTAGGTACACGCTCTCCATCCAAATAGTCCGTGGTTCGATTCCCGGCATAGACAACGGAAGAAATGTTTCTTCCTCTACCGGACTGGATTTGGATGTTTATCCTTTGTTTTGTGATTGTCCTGTGATGTCTCAACAGTGAACCTACGTTGTTTTTTTACTTGGTTATGTAACGACGCTGTATCAACTACTGGGTTATTTAGCGTCGATGGAAATGGTGATAGCGAGATGGTATTTGCGAGTTGAGGTCGAGGATTCACCATAGATTACCTGAGACATTCGCTATACGGATGGGGAAAACCTCGGAAAAAACTCAACCAGATAATCAGCCCAAGCAGGAATCTAACTCACGCCCGAGCGTAATTCCGGATCAGTAGGCAAAAGCGCTACCACCTGAGCTACACCGGTTCCTGATCCTGCATTGTGCCAACCCCACTTTCAGGGAAAAGAAGTAAAAGAATCATGCAGATATTTATTTAATTGTGTATTTGATTATGTAAATGCTTTAAGGTTGTAAGAAGAAATTTTGCAAATTTGATATTATTTTTACAGGTAATTATTAGCTATTTTAATATTTTGAATAGTGTTTTATGAAGTGTAGTGTATGTACATTGAGATTGAAAAGTTTCGTTAATTTACAATTCATTTTAAATAATTTTTCAGAGAAGTCTATGATATACAATACAGAGATTAATGTATGACTCAATACCTTGTATTGTACATTAAACATTTCTTACATTTTCATTACGCTCAAGTCATTCTAATTAAGACTATAACTTCCTTACTGGATCATCTCAAAAGTTGTTTCCTATAAATGTGCTTCGGCCAATTCACATGAATCTAATCGTTGCCATTCCAAATTGGTGGAAGGGCAACAGGATGTAGTCTAAGAAACACAAAGACTTGTTGACAATTCACCGCTACTGGCGAGAGACTGCTCTTCCAGTGTTTTGGAAAGAGCCTCAGTCTCTCCGAATAGCTGGTCTTCCTCAGCGGGATTCAATCTTTAGGTCTCTGTTAAAACAGTTTGATGGCTCCTTACTATTGACAACCACTTCACCTTCCATTTAACATGTTTCTTCAGGTGATGGTTTGCACTCATGTCTTTTTTACAACAGAAACACAAAAGTACTCAAATTGCAATTGTGTCATCGCACTTTTACAATGAGAAACTGAGAGATTAATTGTTTTCAGTCAATGACATTACTTTATATGTGTATGAGGTACAAGTCCTTATATCACATAATTTAATACTGTATTTACGTTTTCATCGGTCATGCCGACAATTTTTATGCTGCAATATCATCCCTTAAATAAATACATGTACCCTTGTGATCAAAATACAATATACATTGATAAACATAAAACATATTAACATATTAAAATCAACATGGTTTGGGAACATCAATATTTCTTTTCTCATGTAATTGTGCCCTTATTGTCAATTAGTTAAAACACAAATGTGTGATTACAATACACATATAGAAAATTTGCAGGTCTTCACTATGTAAAAATCTAAAACTGAAGGAATTCATGTAAAATATTATGTGAAGACATGCTTACAATCATTAATCTATGTTTATCTAATTTTCTTATATCCATATTCTTGTTATCCAATTATTATACGTCTTTTCTGTGTCAGATTGATGTAAAAAAATAGTAAACTGCCCCCCCATTGAAGGTAGCCCTTACGGACTCAGTATATCCTCAAAAAAACATTATTATACATATGTAAACATAGATATTAAATTTTAAAAAGGGAAACAAAGAAAAGGTCGTGAATAATTACAATTGCTATTAATGTGGCACCATGTGATTAATTAGGATTTGGCAAGATTTTTTAACACAATTATCGCAATGTCATCCCTCAGAGATGTTGGCAGAGCAAACTGCCGTCGAAATTCTTCGAAAAAAGCTGGTATAGTCCCTCGAGCACCTATGAGCAAGCCGAATACCTCAACGTGAATTAAGGCATATATCAGCTTGAAATAGTTGACTGTAGGCTCATAGATCGACTTCTTCTCAAGGTGGACCTCGGCTGACTGATGACATTCTACTTCAAAACGTATCGTGGGGTCCACAATGATGCCCTGTTTAGTGTCAGCATTGTACGCTAAAATATCTACTCGTCTCGTTGACCCATTTTCAGCTAGACAGGAGATTTCTTCTTCTACTATCTAGCCCCTATTTCTTAATGCGGCAACAATTTTGGATCTTACAAGATGATGTCTAGAGTTCCTCAAGAGCAATCCCTGTTCACAGAATCCCAAGACGTGTGCTAAAGTTTCAATCTCCGGGCAGCCATGTCTGCACCGGGTACCGTCGAGACATCTGCCGGGAACGGAACGAACAGCTGCTAAATTTGCTGTCATTTTCAGGCTAGATATCCATTCACTAGTCGAAAGTCCTTTCTTGTTTGCAATCCAACTGTTGGCGGTTGTTACTTCGCTATACATCTCAACACTAAAATATATGTGTTGAGATTGTACGTTGAAGCCTTAATTCATCAAAATTGTTAAAGATGATATTTACAACAGATGAAATATATCTGTAGTAGTATTTTTATTACAAGGGCACATGTATTTATTTAAGAGATGATATTGCAGCATAAAAATTGTATTTCTTGATTTAGCTTTTATAATAGCTGAGATATTAACAAAATGAATTTCACTAATTTTTTTCAGGCCAAAGGTGTACAGAGCAGAATGTGATCTGTTGTATTGTATTTAATTTTATTTTGTTTTATTTTCTTTTACTTTACTTTATTTCATTTCAATTCAGATTAGATTTAAACTTCCCGGTTACCTTAATAAACTAGGAGATATTAGCTGTCTCTTGAAACTAACTGCGTGAGTATAGCTTAAATACCTTCCGAAATAAACCGTATTAAAATCGGAGCAACAAACTTCCAACACATTTTAATATGCAAATGTATTTTCAGATTTATTTGAGAAAGTTTCACCCTGTATGTGGAAATGGAAATATTAAGAATGATAATAAAATGCTTTCCTGTTTTGTCGATTGACTTCGTAGTAATAAGTTGAAGCCGTGCTGGTCCGGGGTGGGGGGATGGAGTCCATTTCATTATAATTAACCTTATATAGCAACAGAGCGAGATACACATTACCATGACCGCACGCATCCAGCCTGTCCGTGCAGCAGACACGCACACGCACGCACGCACTCGCACGCAAAATGCATGTACATTATAAAAATATGAGAATTCATATCGTGCCGTCCCTCGACTTAACCAGGGGTGCACAATATTATTAAGGCCCCTTTCACACTCGCAGCTAGAAATAAATTTTTGTTTGCTTTCACAATTTGCGATGCATGAAAAGAAAGCATTAGGCTTGTAACAATAAAAATTATTTATTTTTAATTCAACACCCGGTACATCGAAAACTGTGCACCGCATCTAGAATATATCGGCACGTAGAAAAGGCTATGTCAGCCAGTTTCGGGATTGAAAGTAGTTTACAGCTGTGTTGCTTTGAATGTTTTATTTTTGTTCATGTTTACAAATGGAGAATAATGAAGGGCATAAAAAAATTCTCTTCAAATAAAGCAACATTCCGAAATTGAGGCGTTTCCTGGAATAACAACTTAACGTACGTTATCTCGTTTTTCCATTTTCAGCTTATATAGAATCCTTAATAACACATTTCCCTCCTGACAAATGCTGTTATACGACATTTAAAATGTTTTATGGTCTGTATCTGAAATTCAAGGTTTTTACTTAAGCTCTTGTTCCAGAGAACGTCTCAATTAGTTCAAGGCCACAATAAAATTTTCACTATAGTTGACGCAAAGTGTATCGTACGTATATATTTTCACTGCAGTAATGCAGAACTCGTGATTACAAATCAAACGACTGTGCGCACAGGCCTGTAACTGCTCTCGATATCGAGATATTACTGAGAGAGGTCGCTTCATATGACATTCTATACGCAATTTCTGCGCCCTCATTCTTCCCGTTGACAGAGGAAGTGGCGTCATTAGACGTGGTCAGACAATTTGCATTGCTTCAAGGCCTAACTACTAATAAAGTTAGCATTCGGCTGCGGCGCACAGTGTTAATATTGTAAGCATTTGACATTCTGTCCCTTACGGATACCGGGATGAGCGTCCATAATAGGTACGTGGAAAGACATATTGTACATCAGAATTTGTTTCTGAGGTTCTATCCTCCTAACTTTCTGTTTTGTTTTCCTAATTATGTACAGGTAGGGACGGAAATCTATCTAAAAGTCTCCACAAGGCATCTCGCCTTCTCTGACTCAACTATAATTTATTTCTAATATCGAGTGCCTCTTCTTCAGTCAGTGAGTACTGAAGTCTGCATTATGTACTCCATCCAATTCCTCTGTGGTTACTAGAGGGCGGATGTTGATGAAAAGTCAACTTCTTATTTTTCACATTAGGACGATGCCTATTAATATAGAAATCCTTTCTATGTTAATATCAACGTAAGAAAGTAATTTCGTATATTGCATTTTTTGACGTTTTTGCACTAATAGGTCATTTTTATATTTTCGGCATTTTTTGGTCATTTTTAATACTTTGAAGAAGTTTTAGATCATTTGAAGTGCATTTTACTTTCTTCTTTACCGATAGGTCTGTTAAATCATTCTCTAATCAAATAGGTCAGTAGTAAGGCCGCAATACCTTCTTTCTCATTCAACCAGCAAATAAATATGCATATATATATATATATATATATATATATATATATATCAATGAACTTACAAGTTACAAAGATCACAACGAATTGAGTTCGTCTTTATTGTCTTGCAGCCCCTAATACTTTATGACAATAAATTTTATTGTCGTGAGGTGGAGACTGTAGAAGATGAGTAGTAATAAGATGTTTATGAAAGGGTAGCCTATACTTTGCGTGTCACAGATAACTCTCTATTTGTATACCAAAACAAAAATAAAACATTGAAACCAATAGAACTGTAGTTTTGTTTCAGAAATTGGGTGACGTATCCTACGTTCCAGCAATGAAAAAGTTCCATTTACACATATCTGAATCTTATACTCGTGTTAAATATCTGCAAATAACATGAAAAACGCAAAACCTAATTTGTATTGTTTGTATGTGGGACTGGTTACTAGTACAGAAATCATTGCAACTAAAAATTCTAACTGCTGATATAGTTTAGCATCTTTCATGGGATATCATTTTAACACGAGTGATTCATACAATTCTACAACGTCACTCGATCCCCTATTTCTTCCCGTCTCTATCTCCACATGGTGCGTCACTCACACTACGATATATCGGGCCCGTGGGGATTTCTTCGTGCCAATTACTTTTTGATCTCTGTAGTCTCCCTCTTCTAGCAGGAATTTATATGAATGTAACAGTGATACATTACGAATGAACGCGTTAAATATCTTCACAACAGACTTGAGAGACGTCAGTAAATTTTCGGCTAAGTTTGTTTAGATTGGATTGGTTTGGTTGAATTTGTTTAGGTTAAATTACGTATGGTTTTGGTTAAGTTTGTTTACCACATTTAGATTATGGAAAGCTGGTGGCCTCTCCAGCGAATAGGGATTATAAAGAATGGACACTTCGCGTCGGTACCTTTGATGTAGCCGGACCGATTTCAATGACCTTCAAGCCAGCTAGAGCGTCAGATTCAGCTTTCTCCCTAGAGTTGGCGCTGACATCAAACCAGCTAGCAGTCGACACAGCGGAAATATAACGCATATAATTAATACATCTAGGTACATTATGTACTCAAATAAAATAAATTGGATCCATAAAATAAAAAATCCTTCATTAACTGTAATATCTAGACTCTAGAGTTCCTTTATAATAAGAGTTGAGACGTTGACCCCAACAACAATTAAAATATGTAATGATTTGATAGCGCTGAAAATGGAAAAACAAAACTCTTACGAGAAGTAAAACCATATACCTATATAATATTATATACAAATATTAAACGAATTCGATACTTAATTTTATAATGTATTATATTATTTTACAATATAATTTATGATATCTGAAATATAAAATATTATTATTACAACTAGTTTGTCACTGAGAAATAAGGAAAAGCTGTTAACTTGAATTTATTTGAAGCAAAGGGTTACTGGATTTTGCAATGAGGTAGGCGATGTTTGGATCCTGTGTCTCAACTCTATTATCTTAGCGTATGCTCCATTACACTACCTCTAGCGCTTGAAAGTGGAACTAGCCGCTGGCGCACAGAGAAACAAAACACAGGAAAATTCGCTCAGTGTCCATTCTTTATAATCCCTATTCGCTGGCCTCTCATGTTAGATTAGGTAACTTTTAGCCGTTGTGACTTTGTGCTCTTTCAGACCAAATGGTCCGAGGTTCGATTCCCGGTATCGGTGATGAAAGAAATTTGTCTTCTGTCTACGGCAGGCCTGCAGAACTCGCAAGTAGGGGAACTATGACGTCAGCCTCACTTCACTTCTATTGGGGATGATCGACTTCCGCCCTGAGAATGAATGTTGATACAGCCGAGCGTAACTAGAACGCCGTAACCATACAGGTAGAAAAGGTGGGTGGGGTGAAAGAGAGGAGGAAAGCAGTCACTCTCAAGAGCTACAGTTCTGCAGGCCTGGTCTACGGGATTGGGTGTTCGTCCGTTGTCAAGTAATTGTCCTGTGATGTTTCAGTGGTGACCCTGTGTCATGTCGATCCCATTAGGCTATCAGGCAGGTGTGATGGGTAGTGGACGACTAAATGAATCTCTCCCAATTTCAATAGTGTGTATAAGTCGGACTAAAACGGGAGGTTAAGCAAAATAAGAAAGAAAGAAACCTATCTTTTTATTAGATTAGCTAAGATTATTAAAATACTAGTTATGTAACATTTTGTAAATATTTGGCAACTGCTTAGTTATATTTAATTTTTAAGGTTAATAATATTTAATTCTACTACGTTTAGTGAACTCAGATCATATTAGCTTAGATAAGAATTGGTTAACTTTATCTTGAAATGATTAGCGTCTTTGGTTAAACCATATTCTCTAATCATTTTTCTCGGCATTTTCACGTAGTTTATAATCATCATCATCATCATCCTTCATGCATTAGGAAATTGATTCCTGTAGCAGCTACTGAAATTGGTCCATCCATCTTTTGGCTGGTCTTCCAATATTTCTTCTTCCCCGAGGTTTATATTTCCAAAACTTATATGATATCCTGTCCTCCTGCATCCTTGAAATGTGAGACATCCATGTATTTCTATATTCTTCTATCTTGTTGTTTAATTCATATATCTCAAATTCTTCTCTTATTTCTTCGTTTCTTTTATGTTCTATTTTTCTGTAACCTGCTACGCTTCTCAAAAATTTCATCTCATTTGTTTGTAATCTAGAGGCATCTTTCTTTTTCATAACCCATGTTTCGCTTCCATATAGTAAACTGGGCACTCACATCACCTTATAAAATTTTAACAATGTATCTTTTCTAGCTTTTGACTTCAGGGTTCTTCTTATTGTTCCATTTATGTAATTAAATTTTTCTATTTTTTCTTTTTGATCATAGTCTCCTTTGTAAGATAAGGTAACGCCCAAAATTTTAAATTTATTTACCTGTTCTATGATACTGTTTCCTATTACTATTTTAGATCTTACAGGAGATTTGCCACAAAATGCCATAGTTTTAGTCTTATGTACAGATATCTCCATATTATAGTTCTTATTTATTTTCCATAACTCATGTACTGCTCTCTGTAGGTTATTTTCATTATTTGCTATTACTACCTGGTCGTCAGCGAATAGCATCGTCATTATGAAATGATCTTCATTAGTCTATAATAGTTCACTTAATGTCTCTCTTACCTACCGACAAGGGAATAATGTTGATAACTCAGGAATTGTAACTATGAAGGATTGTGGCCTCTATTGGTACTATTTCAACATTTGCGTGGAAAGACTTGTAAGATTACGAACAAACCAAGTCAAGCCAGCCTGGCCTTCGGTCGAACCACCGATCTGCTGAATACAAGTTAGATTTCCTACAGCGATGATCCACAGATGTTTGTTACACTCCACTATAACATCTACTGCAGTCGCTATGTAGGCGAACATAACACATCCGAAGGGCTTTACCGGCCAATGATTTTGATGTCTAGCAAGGTAGGACATTATGCGTGAAAACTCTGAAAGTAAGGATTTGTGGGAAAAGTTATGGAATATTTCAGTCTTATTTATCATTCTACATTACATCCACAAAGTTTGTATAAGTACTTATGAATCACTCTGTAGAAAGAAGTTTTATATCTACTTTGAGCGATATTTTAACGGAAGCTTGCAAAGTACGGAACACTACAAATTAAAATTTGACATTCCTCATTATGGAAAGTACTAAAAGCTATTGGAGTCCAGTATGTCAGAAACGAGGACAATGAGAAATATGTATTGCAACGGGCGACATTGTTGTCCGTCGCAACGAATTTTTAAGAACAATTAGAAAAACGAGGAAATTAGGTAAAGCTGTAATATTTTTAGATGGAATTAATTTTACTGTAGTTCTGTATTTTGCATTCATATACCTATTCCTTTAGTTGAATTTGCTTTTGTCAACTTAGTTCTGAAACGTCCTATATGTTCTCCAAGCGGAAATGGTTTTTATTTTATTTATTTCATTTTTAGTAGTTTATTTTACGACGCTTTATCAATATCTGAGGTTATTTACCGTCTGAATGAGGTCAAGGTAATCATGCCGGTGAAATGAGTCCGGGGTTCAGCACGGATAGTTACCCAGCATTTGCTCATATTGGGTTAAGGGAAAATCCCGGAAAAACCTCAACCAGGTAACTTGCCCTAACCGGGATTCGAACCCGGGCCACCTGGTTTCTCGGCCAGACGCGCTAACTGCTACTCCACAGGTGTGGACGCGGAGATAGACAACTGTTTGAAATTTCAGCGGGAATTTTCCTTCTGTACGAAAAACAGAGTAGGTCTGTAACTAGAGGGACACGTCCCATTCATTCTTCTCCTAAAGGTGCTCCTGACCGACTGTAAAGCTATTGTGAAGTAATCCCGTGGCATATCCACGTACTCATCTCGAAAGCAGGCAGGCTTATATCTTATCCCTGCCAGCAATTTAATTTAAAATTAAGTTGCATAAAATGTATGTACTAATAGTGTAAAACATAGGGGAAAGTTAGGTAGTATCGCACATCGGGTAATATCAGACAGTGCGTTTCTTTCATCTACCACCAGATGATAGCACCTGAATGACATGGTTACGTTTCTGTATGCGACATCACAGAAACGTAACCATGTCATTCAGGTACTATTGTCTGGTGTTAGATGAAAGAAACTCACTGTCCGATATTACCCGATGTCGTATACTACCCAAGTCTCCCCTATTATTAACATGAACGACGATGCAGGCCTTAAGAAAGGCGATATATTTTTGTGCGAGACTGTACTGTATTATCGCGGTTTTAGACATTTATTTAACCTACATTTCTGTTACTTTTCTTCGTAATTTTTTGTATACATGTCCTGCAGCAATGTTCTTTCTTTTACTTTCTGCTCCATATTTACTGAACTGCAATGTGTATTAAAATGAGCCTCGGTATCTTCAGTGTAAACTAAGATTGCCTACAATAGGAGTAAGACCTCCATTTTGTGATTTTCCTCTGATACTGCTGCTGGTAAACACGGATGTGCAGGGGATACCGTGAATAGTGGATCGCATGTCGTAGTCGTGATGTTTTGCAATTAAAATCTCTTTATTTATTTATCAAAATCCAAATAAGTTGGAATGGAAAGGCCTTGTACAAATGTTGACTCTGAAACGGATCTTCGCTTTCACTCACTTTAAATAGTCTAGTAGAGAAATAAACGGAAATAAATAGATGCGTACACCGAAGAAATCTCTTCAACGTGCATGACGAAGTAGTTTTTCTACACTTGCATACTCTTCCACGTGATATTTACTTATTTATTTAGTTATTTATTTATATACTTATTTATTATTTATTTATTTTTGTTTATTTATTTATTTACTTGTTTATTTTGTTTATTTATTTATTTTTGTATTTATTTATTCACTTATTTATTTATTTATTCATTTATTTATTTATTTATTTATTTATCCTGGTGGAGATAAGGCCATCTCGCTTTCTATATCCTCTTCTTTGATATATAACATACTAGAATGCGAAAAATGTTGGACATATTGGGTGCTATTCGTAGACATTTCGCTAGCCCGCGCTACGAGCGTGCTAAACTAGCCCCGGCTATCGACTGGTTACTTGTACAGGATTCATATCATATCATTTCGCTGACACTGGTTTAGGAATAAGAATAATGTTAGTTCGCTGATCATCCACCTGAAGTCCGCGCTAAAAATGCCTATGAATACGGCCCACTAAGTTTAAATTATTTGGAGTGGAGAATGAAGATAGCTGTCACAAAGAGTTATAATTATATCTATCGTTTACTGTACAGAGTAATTATATAATAATACACTTATGAATATACAGATAATTGAAGATCTAAATTTCGAAAGGAGCTACTGTATTAAATTCCACCACTACACAGTGATTATAAATCCACTCCAACTTATCATGTGAATGATCCGTGGATTTGAGGGAAGGGATGAATGACGTAATCCGGCTTGTGACATATGCCACAACTGGTGCTCAGTTCTGCATGCGTAATTTATACGTTATGTATTTATTTATTTATTCATTCATTCATTTATTTAATCTGACAGGATTCAGGGACTGGAATGTTTTACCTGCAGACTTACCAAAGGCTTTACCAATAATCAAAAATGTATTTAAAAATAGGCTTAAGAACTTTACTAATAGACGGTAGTATATTATGCACACTATTTAAAGGGTGTAATTGATATTTTGAATAATTGAATAATTGAAGTGTTGTATCAGTGAAGAAGTGTGTTTTGTCAGTGAAGACGTGTGTTGTGTCAGTGAAGTCTATTGTGTAAGTGAAGTGTGTTTATGTCAGTGAAGTTCTATAGTTCATAGTGGTTGTGCGAAGTATTTGAACGGTGAAATGGTTTTGAAGTGATAGTGAAATCAGGATAGAATCAGTGCAGTGAGTGAGTTGACAGCGAAACAAGAGTAGTGACGAAAGGTATGTGCAGGTATGAACTTATCATACCTGTGGGTCTTAGTTCGAAGTTAGGGTTAAGCTACAAATTGGATTTACTTTAAATGTCATTTTAAGAGATTGTGCTTCATTTAATTTAGGATGCTCGTTATTATTATTATTATTATTATTATTATTATTATTATTATTATTATTATTATTATTATTATTATTAGTTGTGTTTATTACTAATTGTCATTATTGAGTGTAATTAGTTACCACTGCCACCGGGTATATACCCATTTGCAGTGTGAATAAATACATACACATTCATACCAAAAAAATTATTTCCAACACCAATATAGTCCGGAAGCGATAATTTTTGTTGTGTTTTTTTTTTGCACTCATTTACAACATATACTAGGAGTTTTTCATATTCTGTCTTAACATCATACAGTATAATGCCAGGAAGGACTCCTCATTTAAAGTCAAGACTGGAATAATTTGTTGATTTGGTCACCCCTGGCATAGGCTAGAAACCCTCTCACGCTTGTTACCTTTTGTAAGAAATAACGGAACACGAATAATATACATATTTCACCACCCCGATAATAGGTAAATATGTTGGATATAATCGTCTGGAAGAGGAGAATTCCCGTGTTTGTACACAAACACGAGATGTGATAAGAATATACCTACTACACTTCGTCGTTGTTGAATTTTATTTGTATCTTTCGCGCGATGTATGGTGTATGATATATATTTTTTACGAATCGTTATTTGCTTTTCCTCTCCACCCCTTTCCTTGTAACGTAACAATAACTCACAGTCCCCCCACAGGTCAATATATCACGTGGTTAATGCTTTGAGGAAACGAGGCAGCACTTTGCGTACTTTTCAAGCCTGATTGAAATACGACCTTCGTCTCAAATTACACAAAATGTAGCTTGATGTTTCTTGAGGCCGTAAGTAGCTCCTTTCTTCTACCAGGTTAAAAACCACACTCCTACGTTATTACTCACTGCGTTCCCAAAGGTAAAATGTATAAGTCTGATCTCTGTTCCACACGTGTCATACATTTTATTCAGCGTTATTCACAGCAGACTTCAAAGAGAGCCAAAACTTGTAATTTATTGCTACATTGCATGGTTTGTCTTTATACCATTTGTTATATTCAAATTTTTATTTCTGTTCATACGAAAAAAAAAATATTGTGATGATGGTAAAAACAATTTCGAGATGTTTACAAGAATTTGATTTATTTTTTGCCGTAAAATTTTAATATAGGGATTGTGGCATAATAAAATACAAGAATAATAAAGTGTAATAGTTTGAAATCATAATAGTACATTATGCAACGAGCCTACAATGAAGGTAATTAAGAAGCGAGTATGGATATTTATGAAACGAGCGCAAGCGAGTTTCATAATTTTCATACGAGCTTCTTAATTACCATTATAGGCGAGTTTCATACGACTTTTTATGCTCGACCATATTTCTAACTTGATATTATTAATTTTCTTTGTATCTGACCTTGACCAATGTCCCGTATGTTGTGAGATGTTGGCAGACGCGAAAGTATTGATTTTTTCCGAGGAACAGATGTTCACATTGACCTTGCTAGGCCATAAGAACCTACAGAGATAACATTGAAATTAAATTAGACATTGAAAAACGAGATGACAAATTGAATTTATTTGAATATTATTTACAATTAACGCTAATTATTATAGTAACAGAACATAACCTTCTGCGACAGTATTGGATTTCCAGCCTCCGTGACTTTTCGCTAATTGTCTTTCGATTGCATATCCGAGAATAATCGATACTTGCGATTTTATAACGGTAGAAAACTCACCTGTCATTGCCTGAACAGTTGTAACCTGAGTCGTCATTGGCTGAAAGACCTGACCTTTAATGAATAGGTGTACTTTAATGACATACATTAAAGGTCTGCTACCAGGTGTATAATTACTACATTTCGGCATGGTCGAGCATAAAATTTATTTATGCTATATCAAGGCTGAACAATTATCAATCCTTTTCCTATATGTCGGAAATACAGTCTGATCCGTTTGGGTATGGATAATATTATTTTATTATTATAACGCTATTATGATAGTAAGAAAAATTTATTGTTGGTTATATTATGATTAGAAAATGGGCGTTTCCATATGAAGAGTTCACTGCAAGAATGATGGATGTCACTTTCTTATCGAAAATGAACCAAGACTGTCAATGCATAGCTTAATGCATATAGAATGTACATAGAGAGTTATATGGCATTAACACTGATAGTCATTGTCCAGGAATGATCGGAAAATCACAGTTAAGCTTTGAGCGCTAAGCATTTCAAACTTTCAATTGCTTCTCCTGCAAAATGTATTCCAAATGACATCTATCATTCTTGCAGTGGAATCTTCATATATGACAATCAACAAAGCTAATCTGAAAGAACAAATGAAAATCGTAGATGATTAAAATGACTACTACAAATCAACAGCGGGCACAGTGTGTTCTTTGGTATGCTAAATTTGAGTGTTAAGAGTTCAAAAGGGATTTCGACGTGAGTATGGTGTGTGTAATGTACCTAAATACGATTTCATAATGTTGTGGTATCGAACATTTGTAGAAACAGATTCTGTGTGAAGATAATATGCAGAAATTCGCAGGGAAACCCAGTACGAGAAGCAGCTACTCTATCACTTGGCTTGGTCCCCAAACTCCCCAGATCTAACCCCTCCTGAGTTCTTCGTGTAGGGTTTTGTTAAAAACACAGAAACCCAGGAACATGATGATCTAAGAGTAAAAATTACTCACGCTTTTCAACAAATCACCCCTTTTATGTTACAACGGATATGGGCTGAATTGCATCACTGCTATAAGTTGTGCAGGGTGCGCAATGGAGATCATGTTGATTTGTGAGGAATCTCCCATCTTTCAGTGTTGTATGCACAAAGTTTCAACAAATAAAGTTCAGTAGTAAATGTTTTACGGTGTTTTTAATTTATCCATACCCAAACGGATCACCTTGTAGGTTTTTAATGTGTACCGGAAACAACTGGCGAGAAAGAACTTCAAAATTATTTTGTATAGTGGCGACCCTGTATTTATTAATACATTTGAATAATTTAGAATACAATAGTCATGTATTTGTGAATAAATCATAACCTAATTGGCATTTTCTCTAACATAAAGAAGGTTATGCAAGTAGGGTAAGTCTGCCCTATTGTATAAAGAATGGTTTATAATGCGTTCTAAATGGAGTTCCAGATAATTATTTTAAAAATTTCCATTTGCAGAAGAAGAAGATTATAAGATGAAGTGATTTCCTCATAATAAAATTCCTCACATAAATTACACCAATAAAAAAATATACAGGGTAAACACAAACTGTCAAAATCATATAGAAGGTACATATCAGTCTACTGGACAAAATGTCTAGTGAAATTTAGTTATATCTTATAATTTTAATTCTTATTTGTAAAATACCATGTTTTTAAGATTGATAGTATTAGATTTCTTTACATTTTGACTAAACATGATTGTCATTGCCAATGACCTTGAGCCCAATACATACTAATACACGACATAATAACAAACGACTGCTTCAGCGTACGTATCGGATGAAGTAAATAATGACGTTTTCAAAAACGTTGGCCGCAGAAAACACATTTTTATGGGAAAAACGTAACAGTTACTGAAAACCATTATTTGACTTTTTCCTTGAGTTATATATCCTCTACAGCTAGTATTTTTTGTTGTTGGTCATATCGTTATATACTGTATGTATATTGTATGGGCCTGTGAAAAATATACTATCACCAATTGTAAATAATTTAAACTCTATGTTTAAGTATGCTTAGCATAAAAAACCCATGCTTATTTTACTTTCAATATAATTAGTATCTGATTTCCATCCAACACCAGGCAAAACATTAACGAATTTTAAAGGCATATTGGTTCCGTTAAGTTCAACGTTAATTAATAAATGAGTTCTATTCAGTCAATACTTAACATAAAAACACAATAAAATATGTTATAACAACATTTAAACAGATTAAAAACAAACGTTTTCGCCAATTTTGATTGGCATCTTCAGGTCGAGTAGGTCGAATAGAACATGTTTTAATAAGTGAACACTTGGTATATAAAGTTAAAAACAGAAGTTAAAACTATGGTATAACTTAAAACAAAGAATAGAACTTATGTAGAAGCACTATGTTGAAAGAGGCGTGTGTGACCCAAGGGAACGGCGCAACTCTTCCGTCATTGCAGGTACAGTTTTCAAGACAGATTTGGCGATGCTACAAACAGGTCGGTCGTGTGGCCGATTATGGAAGGCAGGAAAAATCCTGTAAATTGTAAGGATAGAATAAAAAAGTATTTAGAAGCATTTAAGTATTATTTAACTCTTCTAAAACAATACTTACAAAAAGTTGCAAAAGCGTCTTGAATCCATGAGGGCGGCGACACGACTGAGCTTTACGCTACCACTTAATGTAAAGCTCAGTCGATAGAGCGTTTGTGCACTCAGTCAAAGATCCCTATTCGATACCCCGGAACAATTTTTTCCTTGAAATTATTCAGATTGACTATAATTATTAAAGCCATAAAATATCAATTTCTGCAAAAGTGAAATGTGATATCATGTGAAATGCATTAATAATAATAATATTAAAAATAATAATAATAATAATAATAATAATAATAATAATAATAATAATAATTTATTTATACTGGCAGGGTTAAGGCCATAGAGCATTCTCTTACATTCTACCAATTCACAAAGTATACAAGCAGTGAAAATTTAACAAAAAGTTAAAGAACAGAATACTAACATATTACAAAAAAAATGATAATAGCATAACAAAATCGACACTAAACAACATGAAAATAATACCATAATAGAAAAATAAGAAAGTAAAATAGATTGGAGTATAGTAAAAGCAACTCATTTAGTACAAATAGTTAATATGGAAAACGTAAGGAGAATATAACAAATGGAATGTAATAAAACAATAATAAAAAAGAAAATAAATACGAAAATTAAATAAAATTCAGAATAAAAAGGGTATGATAATACATTCATCTGGTGATAAAGAGAAGAAGTAAGATCGAAAAAAATAGTATTAAAAATATTGTCTTTTGCAAACCAATATAACTTCACTTCATAAAAGAAAGGATATCAGCTATTATTCTATGATCTTTTATGAATTAAAATTGATACTTATGAAGTAATGCATTATTTTCATAATACTAAGTAATATTGTTATTTAATAAAATCCCAAAGATCTTTGACCCAGTAGTTTTCAAAACTCTGGAACCTAAAAAGTGGATTTGGAAATGCTGTAGCCTATGTCAGCTTGTGTTCATCTGTATTTTTTTTTAACAACTGTACAACTTTCGTTCATCTTCATTATCTATACAATAATCTGTTGGGTATGATATATATAAAACAAAATTTCAAGTAAGTGCCACTCGTTCTTTTTTGAAATTTACATCCCTCAAGCCACCAGAATGCCTCAGATTAAGATGTCGATCTCTTGATTCATTTCTGCGCTCGGGTGCTGGTTCCAGCATCGTTCTTTCAATGCAGAATAACATTTATCTATGAGCCTATATGTTATTTTCTGTATGATGTCTTCAACTATTCATTTATTTTTACATAACATATTCAAAAATACCTCTGCACTTTGCAACTCATATATTTCGATGTCGTGTTGTTAATTTTAACTGATTGGGATATTTATTAATGTGAGCACAAGCATTTAAAAGGTGGGCAAGCAATTGCTCCCTTGTTTCCACCTTGCATTTATAGATTTCGCTCTTTATCCAGCCCCACAAATAATAAACTAATGGTTTAAAGTCGGGTGACCTCGGTGGCCAAAAAATGAAAACATGTCGCAATACTTTGCTTGTGTAAAGACTCATCGCATTGTAACTTCAATACACAGAATTTACTCGTAATTAGTAAACTGCTACTACTTTTCTGACACAGACTCAAGTTGGAGAATCAGAATGGTAAGACTTATCTCTCCACGCCTCAATGCGAAAATAACATGCACAAGTGGGCAACATGACAAAGGCAACAGTACAAACTGATGTCGGTTTTGTTGCGTCTGCGTTAATGTGAGGAACTATGCGGAGGATGTAAAGAAGGCCCATACCTGTTATTTTCAAATAACTGTTTCTCGGAAACCAATGAGATTAATGAGTAATTGATTAACTAGTGGACTTACTCGTGTTAATTATGTAAGTCTGTGCGGCTTACAGCTGTTTCGGTGCTTCATCACACTATCCTCAGAGCCTACTAGGTCTCGGCGTCATCTCGTACTTCTCTGCCTGATGTGTGGGTGCGTTTGATTGTTGAACAGTGTTAAAAAGTGGAGTCAAATAGTGCGTGTGTACTGAAATTGATCTTTGTGTTGAGAATTTGATCGGGGTGTTTTTAGTGTGTTTGTATATTTCGTATTGTTCTAGTGTGTTGAGTTTTTGGTTCTTGGGTTGTATGTGTAGGATTTCCATGTCCGCATTTATGTTATTTTATGTATGGTTAGTATTGGTTACGTGATCGGCGTATGTAGATGTATTCTGTCCTCTGGTTATTGCTTTAATGTGTTCTTTGTAGCGTGTTTAAGCAACGAAACAGCTGTAAGCCGCACAGACTTACATAATTAACACGAGTAAATCTACTAGTTAATCAATTATTTATATTCAAGTGTTAAAAGTAGTGTACGCAAGATTTAAAAAAGAGATTAATGAATTTATTTTATAGTGTTTTTCCTTTAGAATCTGTCACTCCACAACGCATACCCTTTTCCACCAGGATCACCCTGTATAAAATATAAAACCATTATTCAATTGGCGAACAAATATGAGAACTGCTTTGTAATTGGATTTCTTGTTATTTATTTTTAATGTATGTGCTTTAAGTTAAAAGTATTTCATGTTAATTTTCTAAACTAATGTTTGTATGAAATGATTTTAACATCCATTTCAATTTTTCGCTTTTAAAATTTTATGTTGTCCCTGTCAGAACATTTATATGATAAAGTTAGAATACAACAGAGAAGTTTCGTGTTGAATACATTAAAGTCAGTGGGTCATGTAACAAAATACACAAATGAATATATAATAGAAAAAAAACTGATTGCAGTTATGCACATCTGCCCGCCTTTCTCATTTGTAGATTGATGTTGAAATACGTTGTACGAGCTCCGGTTGATAATGAAATCACAAATCAATAATGACCATGTGTTTGTGATTTTTATATTTAATAAAAGTGAACCTTGTTTTCCGACACAATCATATCTCCTCTAAATGCTGTGTACTGTGGTGGAATTTCTGTATAAAACCGATCGTTACTAATTATATCACATGATTAATATATAATGTTTAAAATTACACATGTGGTAGAGCATTTTTAAAATGAATAAATCGCTGTAATATTCTAATTTACTTAATGAACAATTGTAGAATTTTTTATATGGGGTACTTGAATGGAGTCTCATTAAAATTACTTACTTACTTACTTACTTACTTACTCACCGGCTTTTAAGGAATCCGCAGGTTCATTGCCGCCTTCACAAAAGCCCCATTCGTCCCTATTCTGAGCAAGATTAAACCAGTCTCTACCATCATATCCCACCTCCCTCAAATCTATTTTACTATTATCTTCCAATCTACGTATCGGCCTCCACAAAGGTCTTTTTCCCTCCGGCCTCCCAACTAACACTATATGTATTTCTGCATTCGCCCATACGTGCTATAGTGCACGTCACCGATTTTGGCGTGTGAAATAAGTAATGGGAAACTTTAGTCCTAGTGTCTTACTTTTGTAGCAATTTATAGGCGATAAAGCTGGCACTTGTGATTGGCATATTGTTGATGTGACGCGTATTTAGGAGGAGGTACCGTTCTCAGCTGCAGTGGCAACAGAAACTCACTGACTGGACACTGTACTCAAGGACACACCGTAGGAAAGTTAAGTGCGAGTATCTTACTTTTGCCGCAGTCTGGGCAGCAAGACTGACAACTGTGGTTGGTAGATTGCTGAAGTGATGTGTATAGGAGGTGGTACCATTCTCAGCTACACATCAATAGATGCTCGCAGACTGTGCATTGTACTCAAGGACACGCGCCAAAAACCCTGGCGTCAGCTATACATGCCCTATGCATCTCAAAAATCTGAATTTAATGTTCCTAATTATGTCAGGTGAAGAATACAATGCGTGCAGTTCTGTGTTGTGTAACTTTCTCCATTCTCCTGTAACTTCATCCCTCTTAGCCCCAAATATTTTCCTCCTAAGAAACGTATTCTCAAACACCCTTAACCCCTGTTTCTCTCTCAAAGTAAGAGTCCAAGTTTCATAACCATAAAGAACAACCGGTAATATATCTGTTTTATAAATTCTATCTTTCAGATTTTTTTACAGCAGACTAGATGATAAAAGCTTCTCAACCGAATAATAACAGGCATTTCCCATATTATTATTATTGTTATTATTATTATTATTACTATTATTATTATAAATTATTGTTAGTATTAATTATTTGTATTAATTATTGGTATTATTATTAACTGTATTTTTAATTAATAAGTTTATTATTGTCATTATTGAGTGTAATTAGTTACCACTGTCACCGGGTATATACCCATTGCAGTGTGAATAAATACATACATATACATATATTTATTCTATGTTTAATTTCCTCCCGAGTATCATTTATATTTGTTACTTTTGCTCCCAGGTATGTGAATTTTCCACCTCTTCAAAGGTTAAATTGCTATTTTTATTTTTCATTTCGTACAATATTCTGGTCACGAAACATAAGCATATACTTTGTCTTTTCGGGATTTACTTCCAAACCTATCTCTTTACTAGCTTCAAGTAAAATTCCCGTGTTTTCCTTAATTTTTTGTGAATTTTTTCCTAACATATTCACGTCATTCACATAGACCAAAAAGCTGAGTGTAACCCGTTCAATTCCAAACCCTCTCTGTTATCCTGGACTTTCCTAATGGCATATTCTAGAGCAAAGTTAAAAAGTAAATGTGATAGTGCATTGCCTTGCTTTAGCCCACAGTGAATTGGAAACGCATCTTACAGAAACTGACCTATACGGACTCTGCTGTACGTTTCACTGAGACACATTTTAATTAATCGAACTAGTTTCTCGGAAATACCAAATTCAATAAGAATATCATATAAAAATTCTCTCTTAACCGAGTCATATACCTTTTTGAAATATATGAATAACTGATGTACTGTACCCTTATACTCCCATTTTTCTCCATTATCTGCCGAATACAAAATATCTGATCTTAGTTGATCTATTACGCCTATAACCACAGTGATGATCCCCAAAAAATTTATCTACATATGGAGTTAATCTTCTCTAAAGTATATTGGACAACATTTTGTACGACATCAACAAAAGTGATATTCCTCGAATGTTACTACAGTTAGTCTTGTCCCCCATCTTAAAGATAGGTACGATTATGTACTCCTCCCATTGAAACGGTATCTGTAAGTATACAAGTTAAGATGCTGTTTTATTCCATGAATGTACATCCTATTATTATTAAAAATGTAGGCACAGTATGTTAAATACAATGTACTGTACAGTATTCAGCGTGAACCTAAGTAATATCATTAATTTCAAGGGGTTATTCCTTGAGATATTTGAAACAAAAAAGTTTAATACAATTTTGCTCGTTTTTGTTTTTTTTTCCGAGATAAAAACTGTTTTTTATGAAACAATGCATAGAATATTTTGGGAAAGCCATTGATTCAATTCCCAATATGATCAGTTACTTTAAGAGAGCAGTGTCTTATGATAATAAATGTTTGAAAGAATTTTTGTTTCGTTCTTTAGATACTATGCAGAAATTTGATCTGAACAAATTAACATTTTAAAATACCTTTTCATAACGAAAAGTTACATTTGTTTGGATAAAATTTCTACACTAAAATTATTTCAATCATTTATTATCATAATACGCTACTCTCTTAAATTACCTGATCATATCGGGAATTAAATCAACGGTTTTCCCAGAACGCGCTATGAAATATCTCATACAAAACAATTTTTTATCTCGGAAAGAAAGAAAAAACTAGCATAATTGTATTACAATTTTTATTTCAAATACCTCAAGACATAATCTCCTGAAATTGATGACGTTACTTACGGTTCACTCTATATATCTAGAGGTTCTTATTTAGTTTAGAGATGTTTTGATTTCGCATTTTGAAGTTACATCATTTAGCACTTTATGATTATAAATTTAGAATTACGTGCCATCCACGAAAATTTTACTTTCCATTTTAGATTGTTAATAAGGAAATGTGCTTTCAGATCATTGCTAATGCCTGATTGGTACGTTGACGTGATTTAATTAAAGCTAAAAGCACAAATGTGTTAGAGGAGTAGTTCATGAACTATGGTTATTTTAAATGGTATTGCCTGGTGTGAAATGACAACAGGTTCCAACCTTCTTAAGTGAAACATTATTTACCAAATAATATGCTTTATGAACAGCTGAAAATATCTACAGTAAAGTTTAACAAAATATTAATTTTTTTATAAAGCTTAATTTTTATATTTTACCGCTTCAATTTCTTGTGATTATTTATTTTGTTTCACCAGTTGCTCATGTTTAGTCCCTACACTGGATTAACTTTTTCATTCATGAAACCGAGACGATTAAGATGAAATATATTATAGTTTGGCACTTCTCAATCAAATTAGTGGTCTACCTTTCCTTCCCCTCCACAGCTATGATCAGTTCATTACATTCTTTTACCACTGTTCCTCTTGTATTTGTAACGCATGACTTCATAATTCCGTAAGTTATTTCCCTATGACGTTCTGTTGTACAAACATACATTTATTAATTAATTATAGAGATATATATTCATATCCTTTTATTTTGTTACAGGTAATGCTTTATTTACGGTCGCTAGAGGCTACTAAAATCTACTTTGCCTTTCAAATTTGTGACATTGGATCTAAGGTAAGGTTGTAGCATTATTACTTTCAATTAAAAGTTTTTAATTTTTTTTTTCATAAAAAGTGTCACATTTTTATTATTGTACATTGCGTTTAAAAACTCCTTTGATTTTGGAATTGCAATATATTGAAACAAAACTTACGTAATGCAATGCATATAAG
Source organism: Periplaneta americana (assembly GCA_025594305.2). NCBI lineage: Eukaryota > Metazoa > Arthropoda > Insecta > Blattodea > Blattidae > Periplaneta > Periplaneta americana. The sequence continues at coordinate 34,644,212 of JAJSOF020000033.1, read as the reverse complement.
TTTCTACAATAATAATCCAGAGAGTTCGATTTTCTGTTGAGGTTTCAAATTGTCTTTGCACCTGATGGAAATACTATATCTCTGTATTGTATTTGCAATATATGCTGATGTTAAATGTACTGCGTAGTCTGAAATAATCGTTCGAATAATAATAAAACAATATAGGCGAATTTTCTTTATTGTAACTTTATTTAAATGAGGCATAAAAATCATCATAGCGGATTTACTTTACTGTTATATGAAAATAAAGTATTTTTGAAGAATGCAGTGATTAAATTTAATTGGAAATTCAATCTGGAGAAGATGGCACAAGATTTAAAACATGTCATATGCTAGATTATTCACACCAATCACAAAATATGTAACTAATATTTTTACTGATTAACGGTATAACTTCTGTACTATGTTAATATTATAAAAGTTACCTCGCTGACTAATTTCGACGTGATGTCTGTCATTGTCAGAAGCCTAGTGAGTCCCAGCGCTATCTTCTGGTTTCCTGTTGTGGTTGGGTGTGTTGATGATTGTGTCGAAAAGGATGTGTGTTTTGAAATTCAGTTGAATATTCAGGATGTACTGTGGGTGTGATTTTCTTTTTGTTCAAGCTGAAGCATACGTTCTTTAATGCACCTAGTTTTAGGCAATATCATCGCTCGAGAGTTTCTCGTGTTGCATAATTACATACATTTTCGTATTTTTACATACAATGGTTGCAAATTATCCCATTCCAACGTAAAAATCCGAGGTCTAGACATAATCCTTTGTCATTGCTAAGCAACTAAAATTGGATGATGAATGTTCATATCCATCCGGCTACCTATCAAGCGAATATATGGCTTTCATGGATTATGAAAAAGCTTTTGACAAATTAAACAAAGAAAAATTATTAAAATTATATTAAAAGAAAAGGAGATCCGAAACCAAATAGTACAATCTATTTATAATATGTACAAGAGCACAAAAATTGCCGTTAGAGTAAATAATCAACTAACAGATTTTAAACCTATTAACACAGGTGTACGACAGGGATGTTCTCTCCCATCTCTGTTTTTACAATCTACATGAACTCTATGATATGTAAATGGCGCTTTCAAAACCCAAACAGAGGCTATGTTCCTATAAACAGACGGACCAAAATATATACAATCCTCTTCGCAGATGACCAGGTTCTATTCACCACTTCAGAAGATGATCTCCAAAAGTCAATAAATTCATCAAACACAGTTGTAAAAGACTTTAATATGACCATTTCTGTAAAAAAGTCAAAAGTTATGGCGTTTAAAGTTAAATATCAAATAACAAGTAAAATCTGTATTGAAAACAGAATTATAGAACAAGTGAACACATTTAACTACTTAGGATACCGTCTTTCATATAAAAAGAAAAGGATATCGACTCTAAAATAACTAATTTTTTTAAAGTTTTCGGCATTATCCATTCAGTTTTCAAACCTAATTTAGTATAGAAACGTACAAGATTAAAGATGTACAACATTTTAGCACGACCTACTTTAGTCTATGGATCAGAAGTCTGGATGTTGACAAAACAAGATATTCAACGTATAACTACCAACGAAATGAAATTCATGAGAAAAACGGCGCGATACACACTTTGGGATAGAAAACGAAATACAGAAATTTTGGAAGAATTAAACGTCCAACCTATATTAAATTTTCTTCAAATCTGTAGAGTTAATCGGAAACAGCATGTAGAGCGAACGCCAACAGAAAGATGACCAAAGGCAGTGCTACATTACCGCCCTTCTGGACAACGATCTGTTGGAAGACCATTAAAAAGATAAAGGCATGAGACCATTGAGTCCGCAACAGACCATTATGTCTAGTGCTTGAATTGGATGATGATGTTGTTGTTGATGATGATGATGAATGTTCATAACATTTTAATCATATCGTTGGTGTTCAGGTAAAAGGAATTATCCCGTAAAAGAAAAAAAAATTCAGAAACAGCTGTAATTAAATTTTAACACATTATTATTAGTTACCCTATTTTATATGAATGAATGTAAACATAATATAAAAAAAGAAACATATCTTCACGTCTTGTAATTAGGCCTAAATTTTAACTTATTACAGCAAAAGAGGCACATTTTAAAAAATGAGGATTAAGCCCTTAGCCTGGCTAAGAATGGGGGGATGAAAGGGTAATAAAACTGTCAACGAAGAAGGGGAGCGTCTTTGTCCGCTTTGCAGAGGAAAGGACTCCTATAAACATATTTAATTACAGTGTGTTGAATTGGAACATGTACGGAGAAAATATCTACCACCCTCGATGCTAAATAAGAATAGGAGTTAGCTTGCATGTCTTGACCTCATGGGGAATAGAGAATGGGAACAAAAGACTGGATTGTTCCTCTTGAAGGCGAGAAAGATTAGAACTTCAGCTTTTGAAGTTAGTGACGCGAACTGAGGAAGGGATAATAGTATCTATCCAACTATACACTTGTATATCTGTTTTAGGTTAGGGTATATTATATAATGTGTTTTATTATGTCATTTTCATTTTAATATGTGTGTTCTTTTAGAGAGTAGTTGGATATAATCACAGGTGGGGGAACCTACAAAGGAGGACTTGTTTTGGGTACAAAGCACGTACGGTCAGAAGACCCGTGAATTGGATTTTAGAGAAAATTATGATAATATAAAATCTGTATGTATAATATTACTCTATCTATCTATCTATCTATCTATCTATCTATCTATCTATCTATCTATCTATCTATCTATCTATCTATCTATCTATCTATCTATCTATCTATCTGTCTGTCTGTCTGTCTGTCTGTCTGTCTGTCTGTCTGTCTGTCTGTCTGTCTGTCTGTCTGTCTGTCTGTCTGTCTGTCTGTCTGTCTGTCTGTCTGTCTGTCTGTCTGTCTGTCTGTCTATCTATCTATCTATCTATCTATCTATCTATCTATCTATCTATCTATCTATCTATCTATCTATCTATCTATCTATCTATCTATCTATCTATCTATCTATCCATCTATCTATCTATCGTCTAGTAATACACTTGGGCTGTTATGCATACCATCTCTTCAATTATAAAATGATTATGCCCTAATGAGTGATACGATACGTAGCTAAGAAGCAGTGAATTATTCTACATCTGTGACAGTGTATGGAGTTGCACAAAACTGAACATCGGCAAAGTATTAAATCTCACATAAATCTTATTTGTTTGCACTGCCATTTAAAATCAGAGTCACTGAAGAATTCATTACGTTCTTAATTGAGCCCTTCCTCCTTGGTACAATCCTCAACATGACCATTGAGTTTAAGGTGTAGGTAACCACCGCAAACCGAGAGAGGGGATGTAAATTGTTCAATGTCCCATTACGTTCTGCGAGAGAGCGCTGAGGCGAACCGCCGACCTGTCAACAAAGATTTTGGTTTGTGTTCCACAGGGGTAACAGAGACCACAAAGCTTTGGGGAAGGGGTTGAGAGTGCAGAGGGCAACCAGCCCAGAATTGTAGCAATACTTTAAATCCCACTCATCTCTTGAAATCGTCTCCCTATTGTGGGTTTTGAGGTTTTATAAACCCCTCCGGTCCTCACAAGGAATATTCTTTGGGGTTAGGATGTAGTTTACCTTTTTTCCTTGCTTTTTTATCACCAACTCCTACCACCACGACATACCTCACCCCTTGAAAGGTATAAAGGGAAAGGGTAGTGAAGCAAGAGAGGAGGGAAGCATTTATTCCAACAAGACGAACCGCCCCGCTCCTGGTTTCCACTTCCAACAACGTCGACAAGGAAAGGTTAAAGATTGCGATCTAGGCACACGACGTTTTCCATTCTCTACTTCTGTACGTACATTCCTGCCTCCGTTTTCAAACTATCCTCATCCTATTGCCCTCACTCTGTTCTCGTTGTCATATATTCGCTAGGATGGAGCTCTAACCTCTCGCTTCACTGAACCTCTGTAGAAAAACCTTCACCCAGACGGATTTTGGAAGATCTTGTCATTATAAAAAATCACACGACAAAATCGTCAGCACTATAATAATGTTATATTTAGTTTGTAAAAGGCAGCAATTTTATATTTGTCAAATGAAACATCGTGATTTGTGGCTTTTATGATTGTGATTATGATTATCATTCTTCTTCTTTTTCTTCTTCTTCTTCTTCTTATTATTATTATTATTATTATTATTATTATTATTATTATTATTATTATTATTATTAATTGTAGCGCGCCGTGGCGTCGTGGTCTAAGGCATCCTGCCTAGGACTGGCGTTACAGAATGCGCTCTGGTTCGAGTCCTCGTGGAGGAAGAAATATTCTTATGAAATGTTGGCCAGTGTATGGGATCGGTGTCCACCCAGCATCGTGATGCACTTGGAGAGCTACGAAAGGTAGCGAAATCCGGTTACGAAAGCAGCTGTAACGGCTGGGAGGGATCATCGTGCTGACCACACGATACCTCCATTCTTGTTGGATGGTCGTTCACCTCCGTGGAAGCATGTGGACGTGAGGCTAACAGTCGGTCTGGGCCCTTTAAGGGATGTAGCGTCATGGATTTTTAATCTTACCCCTTTCCCTAATAAATATAATACATAGGCTACAAGGAGTTCCTATGCAGACCGGTCCAAGGTAATAATGTTCCCTCCGGCTTAAGGCTGGTTCACAATAAACCAGGAACGGAAACGAGAACGGAAATAATGTTAAAATAAATGGATTAAATGTGAGCATTCACAATAGTTCATTGTGAATGCTCACATTTAAATACATTTATTTTAACAATATTTCCGTTTTCGTTGTCGTTTCCGTTCCCGGTTTAGTGTGAATCAGCCTTTAATGACGGTAGTGCGAATTGCCTGCTAAGCGGTAAAGAGTGGAGTAGGACGGGTCTGCGTAGGAAAGTGTGCACGGCTCTGTACGCCAGCGTACGATCATTTGCCACTCAACAGATTTTTGTTAGGTAAAGGTTGGAATGGGTCCGGTCTTCATGGAAACTCCTTGTATTTTACACTAAATTAACTGTGGAAATATAAATGAAAGTACGCAATTGAACGAAAACAGTATCATATTATCAAACTATACTTTTATGTTCCTTGTTAGCAAGTTATTCGCATAAATTATTCTGCTAATGGCAAAAGAGTACCTACACGTGCATTTGTTTACATTAGGATTAATAACATAGTGAAGAGACTGTGGTTTGCATTCCTTAATTTTCACGCTATTAAAAATCCAGGTACAGAAGATAGATATCGTATAGTATATTTATTGCTCTACGAAACAGACAAAGCCTTCTTACATTTATTTTTCCACATTTCATTTATCATAGTATGAAAATCATATCACGTACACCATTTTCACTTCATATTTCTTTTAAGATGACGCAGTTTTGTACTGAATACAATTTATTACTATTCTTTCTTCGAGAGCATTGTAATGTAGCTTATGTAACAATATAAATCGTACAAACTTTAAGATTGAATTAATTTTTTACCATTATTTTTCTTTTGCGACTAAAATTAAATTCTTGCATTCTGGTAAGTATTCGATGATGTTAATAAACCGTTTAATTATACAGATTCATTGTATTTTATTTGATAACATATTAATATAGACAAAACAATTAATCTCTAAAGGCTTATATTATAAATAGTTTAATGATGTAAATCTACTACGAATGGTTTAGGAACGAATAGGCCTATATTTAGCGTTTAAATATTTATTTGATATTTTGCCAAAATAAATTTTCATATTTTTGCAAACTTATCTTCATATTGTGCCAGTTTCTAGTGATTATATTTTTAGCGAAAATAAATATAGTGAAACTTCCCTTAACGGACACTTCCAAATAGCGGACTCCTCTCAATAGCAGACATTTTAAAATTCCCTGCAAAACAACATTGGCCATTATGATAAAATTCTTCGAAATAGCGGACATTCTCAATAATGGACGCGGACACTGAAATGTATCTCCCAACAACAATTAAAACTTTCAAATAATGGACAGCATGAAATAAAAAAAAAAAGAAAAAGACGGTTGTAAATTAAACGGAATTCTAACGGAATTCTTTGGAACAATCATTATCGTGCATTTGAACGTTGTTGTCCTTTATTGAAGGTAAGCAGCACAGTTAGTTGTGAAACTGTACGTGAGCAGTCCGTGCTTTCTTAGTTTGTCAAGTTCAGTGTTCGGAAGTACAGTCACATTAAAAATGTCACAAAAACGTAAACGTTTGTATGTATGTATTTATTCACACTGCAAATGGGTATATACCCGGTGGCAGTGGTAACTAATTACACTCAATAATGAAAATTAATAATAAACACAACTAATAAAAACAATAATAATAATAATAATAATAATAATAATAATAATAATAATAATAATAATAATAATAATAAGAAGAAGAAGAAGAAGAAGAAGAAGGAGCATCCTAAATTAAATGAAGCATGGTCACATAAAATAACATTTAAAGTAAATCTAATTTGTATCTTAACCCTAAGTTTGAACTAAGACCCACGAGTGTGACAGGTTCATACCTGCACAAGTACCTTTCGGCACTACACTTATTTCGCTGTCAACTCACTCACTGCACTGATTTCACTAACACTTCTAATACTACTAAAAGAGAAAGTGGATATTGTAAAGCATAGTGAAAAGGAGAAATTAAGTGTTCGTGAGCTGGCCACAAAGTTTAATGTGGGAAAAACTCAGGTTAGTGAAATTTTGAAAAACAAGGATGTTGTTTTAAAATCGTGCACTGAGAATGCAATTCTAGATTTCTTTGTGTAAGGTGAAGTGGTACAGTGACTGAAGTTGATTTCATTTACAAAATATTTACTGGTACGATTTCTCTCTGCATGAATACTGTAAACAATCTCACTGTCTACTGTACTGTGCTGTAATAGTAATATGCGGTACAAGAGCGGTATGTTGACGTTTTCATGGTCGAGGAAAAGATTGAAAAAGCGAAACGTATTTGAGCTTTTTTAATTTCCGAGAACATGAAAACAAACATACCGCTCGTGTATCGTACATTATTTTGTGCGAAGATCGTTTATTACATACCTGAAAGAGGAATTTCTAATTAGTTGCTATGAAATCTCCATCTTGGTTTCTGTTCAATGACGGCAACTTTTAAAACTAAAATATGTATCTTCAACATTGTTGCAATAAAATGTTTTCTGTGTTTACTATATTCCAGCAGGCCGTGATATACGTCTGTCTTTTTTTCCCCCGGTCTATAAGTGCGAACTTAAAAAAAACGGTAAGGTTATGCAATGATTTATTTTTCATTTTAATATTTTAACAATATTATTTATATAACATATTGCAGTAATAACATCGGCATCTGGAATCTCGTTGATTTTTTCACGGCTTCCTTAATGTTACTTGCATTACAAATGCAGTAACGTTTGTGGTGTTGTAGAGTTTACTTAATTTTTGCAAATATTTAAAAACAATAATTAACATTGCAATTTAGATTAAATTACAGTGGTAAGTTTCCAATTTATAATTATTACTGTGTTAAACATCACTAAAAATAATATGTTAAAAGCCTAAAGCAGTAAAATGAATATGGCGCTTAAGGGGTAAGAAGAGGGAAATTGTTATGTGTGTTACGTTGGGAATACTGAATGTGGTATTTCACACTTACCGCGTATTGGTTTTGTGCGGAAAGCAAGCAAATACGCACGATCTCGCACAAAATATAGTGTTGAATATGTATGAGAAATTTTAATGTACTGAATACATATTAATGATTTTCTAAATAGCGGACAATTCTCAATAAACGGACATTTAATTTTTCCCCGGTGGTGTCCGCTATTGTGAAATTTCACTCTAGTCTGATCAGTTGATATATCGTCTTTAAAATGAAAATATTGGAACAATAAAGAACAAGGAAAAGTTTATTTATAACTGTTATTAAGTTTGTACCGTAGTTAAAGAAACTTGTAATGTAGCGCCTTCCTACGCTCGTTTGTTTCCATTGTGAACATATTGCCCACGGTAGTGCGCGGTAGATGTGAACGAATTTCAATACCTGCCCGGGACCATCACCGTTACTCATATCCACGACAAAGGGGTTACAACGCGGCCCATAAAATTTCGACCACCTATTTACACAACTTTATGATCCAGAAAGGGTTTTCAATCTTCTTTCAGTTATTTCATGAAGATATAAAATCAATATTGCCAAAGTAAACGTTATGGAGTAATGGAGAAGTTATACAACGGTAATGACCCATGAGTGTCTGGATTAACGACCGTTGAAAATGGATGTGGGATCATTTTCCCTGAGCAAGCAGAACTCTCTATTCTATATAAAGAATTAATGCCTTTTAATACATCCTACGGATTTATGATGTTTGATTCAGTTGCTAAGATCCTTATATATAGTGTGGGTATAGTTATCAGTCTTCTGTCTTCAAACTTTCTTTAGACTACTTTTCAAACGCGGTTGACTTTTCGTTTAATAAATCAGTCGGAAGTACCCCGATTACAATGCCACGTGAAGGAGGGATTTTCCATGTCGTCATACCTTACATTCAGCTACTCAAGTCAGATACTAAGTTTCTTTAGTGTTGTCCTTACGTCTTACTGATCGTGTTGATTCCCTCGCCGAAGCTGTTGATGTGTTTAGATAGCTTGGCTGGTCATAACGTTCTGCTCAGTAGACCAGGCAAGTCCATTTGATACTGGCAGGGAAAAAGGGGTGTATGGGTAAGTCGCTGTACAGCTTCTTTTTCTTGTGTAAGAACTAAGGGTCGATTTCATCATTCGGCCTTAAATTTAAGCCTTTATTAGGCCTAAATTTTGGTTTAAGTAAGACTTAACAAAATTTACATTTCACCACACATTTTAGGACAGATTAGTACGCTAAATACGACTTAGATTTATGGAGTCGATTTTGGCCATTTAGCTATGAAAAATGGTGGCGAAACTGGCAATGAATTACAGCATGTAGTTGATAGCAAAGGAATGGATAATAAATTATGACTTTTCTCTGCAAAAAAAAAAAAAAAAAACGTATTAGAAAACGAAATTACTTCTTTACTGAACTTGACGACAAAGAGTTTACTCTGGGTAAAACTTCAGGTCTTGAGATCTTGGAGAAGATTCAATATAGACTGGAGATCGAGACAGAAAATTGAATGCATTTTCCATGTTTTAGTAGACCTACACTTTTAACATTCAGGTGTATTAATTATTTATAAAAATATTGAGGTTTTATAACACTAATTACAGTGTGCAAAATTAATTGGCGTACGTATTGTCCGACCGAGTGATTATATATTTTATTTATTTACTTACTTATTTATTTGTCTATTTATTTATTCAATTATTTATTTTATTTATTTATTTATCTATCTATTTATTTATTTTTTTACTTATTTATTTACTTATTTACTTATTTATTTGTTTTTATTTATTTATTTCTATAACAGCGCAAAACCCCAATTACAATAGACAGTACAGATATTTGTTTAAAACATAGAATTGTAGATAACATGAAAAAAGAGATAAAACAGATACAAATGCAAGATACAAGTGTAAATAAAAATTAAAAATTAAAAAAAAAAACAGACAAATAGATACTACTTAAATAAAAGACACAGATATAGATATAAATGAAAAATACAAACTAAAAATAAATGGAAAATAGATAAGTATGGATAACATAGCCAAAAATGTAAAATGTAGCTAATATTGGCAAATTACAGAGTAACACGTAGATAGTAATATTACTTAAAATCAACTATCTTCATTATATTAATAAGAAAAGTGTTTGTATTTCATATAAGAAATGCTGAAATCTAGATCCCATATTTTACATATTTCATTGAAATTTGAACACATTTTTAACACTGGTGAATTTTTATGTGCTGAAGTGTTTGGTTTTTTGTAATATAACAATTGACGATTTCTTAAATGTGATGTTCTAGCGTTAATCTGGATTTGTGATAATATTTCGCTATTATCCAGTAGATCGTTGAATATTTTATACAATAAAAGTTGCTCACCAAGTAATCTACGACTTCCAACTGACATTAAATTTAATTCAGCAAGTAGATTGGTGTGCGAAATTCTGTTATTGAGGGCCGAATAATGATATTTTTTAAAATACAGATATCTTAAGAATCGGTTTTGAATTTTTTCAATTTGATTACTATATGATTTGCAAGTGGGTGACCAAATTACTGAGGCATATTCCAATTTAGCGCGAACAAGTGTCTCATCTCGATTTCTGCCACCCCTTTCTGCTGATCTCTCTGTAAAGGCTAGTGGCTAGGGTGTTAGGTTCTTTCCTGAAAATATTTGATCTTCGGAATTGGAAGTCTATGTAATATTATACAGCTGTATAAAATAATTTGAATAAAATGACCCTGTAATGGCTACAGGTTTTAAACTGAAAAAGGGCCATTTTATACCCAAATTAATCTCAATCCGTGGAGTAACGGTCAGCGCGTCTGGCCGCGAAACCAGGTGGCCCGGGTTCGAATCCCGGTCGGGGCAAGTTACCTGGTTGAAGTTTTTTTCCGGGGTTTTCCCTCAACCCAATATGAGCAAATGCTGGGTAACTTTCGGTGCTGGACCCCGGACTCATTTCACCGGCATTATCACCTTTATTTCATTCAGACGCTAAATAACCTAGATGTTGATACAGCGTCGTAGAATAACCAAATAAAATTTAAAAAAATCTCAACCCAGCCTACTGTTTGAATGATCTACTGAGGCGTATAGACATGAGGGCAGCTTCGGATGATAGGCTTGTCCCTCCGTGGGCTGTCTTGCAATCCGTTAGCATCTTTTTACCCAGCGTTTCGAACGTATGACTTTGGAAGACTCTCGCAATATCTCAGCGCCCCAGAAACGCGTGTCGCACAGTTTGAAAACCTCTGCTCTATAGATAGGACGTATATAACAGTTAAACGTTTTCTTGTTTGCGAACAATTCTCAGAATTTCAATAGCTCCTTTCTTGCCTTCTTTACATCTTGCTCGTCCTGCATTATTGTGCCATACGAACGTTGCAATGCTTCGTGTCATGCCTGGAATAGATTCGCTCTTACTTTCGCTACCCTTGTAAACTATCCCCTCACATTTTTCTCGTGCTCGTATTATTACGGAGGTCCTATCTTTCTTTTACAGGATACATATTTTGCATGCATATTATACACCTATTGCTGCCGCTCGCACAGCGAGGCGAGCTAGTATCTGAAAGCAATGGCGAGGAGCATCATGGGAAATATACTTTATCATGTGAAATTTAAGGCCGCTTTTTGTAGAAAGAATGGGTTCAGCGTAGAATTTTTAACAAAGCAGTTTCAAATCTTATTTCAACAACACTTTGGAGACTGAACGCGGAAGCCCCTTGCAATGTATTCAGGCTACTTTTGAAAGAACCGGTAAACTACCTGTTTCAAAGGCATTCCCTGATAATGCCACTTATTACGTATTCCGAACCGCAGTTTAGTAAATAAACATTATATACACATATCTTCAATATACATGAAGCTTTTATCTTCATATTCTCCTAAGAGTTGTTTTATTTTATGCTGATGCTGTATGATTCTGAGTAGGCCTATTTAGGACTTCTTAGAACATTCGTATATGTGATGCGGAAAGGGGGTCAATATATAGTTTCCTACGGCCACTTCCAACGGAATCCTAACGAATATTTACACGTTTATCACTGGGATTGTGGCGCTGGAAATCAATTTAAAAACACTTTTATCTCAGCCACAACCCATTTCAATTTTTATTGTACAGAGGTGTGAAAATTATTAGAATAATCTTAATTCTAAAGGTTTTTTAATAGTTCCTTCACAAATATTAATTGAATTGATGAATATTGGTATTTATTACTATACTGATGTAGGATATATTTACTACTAACAATGCCGGAAAGCATTGTTGTACATTGGTATTTTTCTTATTTTACAATTGTTATGGGAATTCAGAAATTATTATATTATGTTGGCGGAATTGGAAACATAAAAATTATATGCACAAAACAGATGTATACGTTCATTTGAACCTTCTCAACAATGTAAACGTAAAGAACAATTTGTTTAAAGCATTTCTTAATTAATTTTTAATGTTTCCAATTCCGCCAACATAATATAATAATTTCTGAATTCCCATAACCAGGGAAAGGATTTATATGTAAATACATATTTACTTATAAAGCTAATATAATTTATATTTTGCATTATCTTTATGTTTCACAATGTGTAGGGTTGAAAAATCCTACTTTTATTTTCCATATTTTTCCATATTTTAGAGTTTAGTACATATTTTCGTTAATTTCCATATATTTTCCATATTTCATATAAAACAGTCCATATTATATTAGGTTTAACAATAAAACAAAACAAAATTCCATTAACTTTTAAAAATACATTTCAACAATAGAGATTTAAACACATGTTCAGTAATCCCTTTAACATCAGAGTTATTTGAAAATTAGCAGTCCTATCAACAATGGGAAAGTAAGTTACAAAACTGTATTAATTTAATTTAAAATTTTTAACAGACTTCAGTTGTGCAGCTCAACAGTTAAATGCCAGTCAGAGTACACATAGGTTCAGTTTTGTAAATCATACTATAAAGACGGTAAATATGCCAAAAGTACGTCATTCAGTCAATTTAAAATCAAAACTAACAAGTTACATTTCAGAATTTAAAGAAGATGGTTTATCAACTGACAATAAAATATTATTTTGTAATTTGTGTCAGTGTGCAGTATCATCTACACAAAAGTTCCTGGTGCAACAACACATTACAACTAGTAAACATCAGGCCAACAAACAACTAAATTCCAAGCAGAGACAATTGTTTTTAACACAACCAACAACATCGAATGTAAGATCTGAGTTTAACATCGACCTGTGCCGTTCTCTCATCTCTGCTGATATTCCTCTCTACAAACTAAAGAATAAGGTCTTCAGGGAATTCCTTGAAAAATATACTCAACATACAATCCCGGATGAGTCAACACTTAGGAAGACGTATGCTCCATCCATCTACGATGAGACAATACAGAAGATAAGAGATGAAATTAAAGATAGTTCAATTTGGGTTTCCATTGATGAGACTCCCGACAAAGAAGGTAGACTTGTTGGTAATGTAGTTATCGGTTTGTTAAGTGAACAATATTCTGAACGAATTCTTTTACATTGTGATGTTCTAGAAAAGTGCAATAACAAAACTATAGTTAAACTGTTCAACGAAGCTATGGGTATCCTGTGGCCAAAGGGTATTATGTACGATAATGTGTTATTCTTTATTAGCGATGCTGCCCTTATATGGTCAAAGCTGGACAAGCATTATCTGTTGTATATCCTAAATTGACTCATTTTACTTGTGTGGCGCATGCATTTCATCGTGTGGCAGAAGTGGTCAGAGACAATTTCCTAAAGTAGATTTGTTGATTTCATCAGTGAAAAAGTATTTCTCAAAGCTCCCAGTAGAGTTAACGTGTTGAAAGAAATGTACCCTGAAATTCCATTGCCACCAAAGCCAATTTTAACTAGATGGGGTACATGGCTAGAAGCAGTTGAATATTATGCCGAACATATAGACTCTATTAACAATGTTCTCCTTGCATTGGACTCTGAAGATGCAGTCTCAATTGATACTGCGAAAACAGTTACCTGTGACATAAGTGTGAAGAATGACTTAGCTCACATTCAGCATACATTTTCATGCATCATAAAAACGCTCAAAAGTCTCCAAAATAGGCACCTTTCACTATCTGAAAGTTTTGAAATTATAAATAGTACTGTGGAACAACTGAATCGTGGTAGAGGTAAAGTTGCAGATGCAGTAAGAGCTAAGGTGGACACTGTACTTTCAAAAACCCTGGATATGAAGAACTACAAAAGGTTGTTGCTGTGATGAGTGGTGAATCAACAGTGAAGATTAACTTGGACTTATCCCCAGCAGACATTGTGAAATTGAATTATGTACCAGTTACTTCTTGTGACGTCGAACGCTCTTTTAGTCAGTATAAATCTATCCTCAGAGACAATAGAAGAAGATTCACTTTTCAGCACTTGAAAGAAATGTTTGTAACCTATTGTTATGGTAACAGACAATAAAAATTGTGTTTTGTTGAAACTACATTGGAAGATAAGGTACGTCCATTATATTTTTTGTTTAGTTTGATTAAAATGTACCAATATTTAACGTACATAGTCATTTTTTTATAATTTTAAGTCCATATTTAATTCCATATTTTGGTAAAAATCCATATTTAATTCCATATTTTGGTAAAAATAACTACATATATATTTACATATTTCATATATTTTTAGTCCATATAAATCCGTTCCCTGCCCATAACAATTGTAAAATAAGAAAAATAATGCTTTCCGGCATTGTTAGTAGTAAATATATTCTACATCAGTATAGTAATATCATATACCAATATTCATCAATTCAATGAATATTTGTGAAGGAACTATTAAAAAACTTTTAAAATTAAGATTATTCTAATAATTTTCACATCTCTGTACAATATAAATGCAATTATCACTACAATGACACAATAATTCTTGCAGATAACTCAGAATCAACATAGGAAACGTAATTAACAGAGTCGCAGTTTCACTTCACTTCCACTAGATGACTCTTGACTTCCAGCAGACGATGTGCTATAGTTGTAGCAGAGATGCCAAATTCGGCAGACGAAATGAAACTGTGAGGAATGTTACAACATGCGTGTTAAACGTGAGGAATGTTACAATAGGTGTGTAGCACGTTAGGTTAGGTTAGGTTTTGTTTGGTTAGGTGTGTAAGATTATATGAATGGTTACCACAGTTGGCAAGACTGCAATCATTCTCTCACTCCACCTCAAATTACGTCACAACGACGGAATATGGCCGCCTTCTTCCTTCAAGTACGACGATTTTCCTATATAAGTAAGGAACCTATTTAGGGCGGGTTGGGTGGGACCACAGCTCTCCCAGTGATCACATCGAGTTTCTACTACTCCACACTACAAAACTAAGGTATTTTCAGTCTTTGTTTTTAATTCCCTATACTGGCAATACCAAATTCAACATTCACCGGAAAGGGAAAAGGGAGCTCTTGTTCCCCATGTCAATTGAACTGGAGAGCTGGAAAACGAAGTTCAGGTCATTCGTATTCATTCATAGTTTTCTGCCCAAGGACAGGCCTTTCACTGCAAACCTAGCATTCTCTAATCTTTCCTATTTTCTGCCTTCCTCTTAGTCTCCGAATATGATCCATATATCTTAATGTCGTATATCATCTGATAACTTCTTCTACCCCCGAAGTCCACACCTGTGGAGTAACGGTCAGCGCGACTGCCCGCGAAACCAGATGGCCTGGGTTCGAATCCCGGTCGGGGCAAGTTACCTGGTTGAGGTTTTTTTCCTGGGTTTTCCCTCAACCCAATACGAGCAAATGCTGGATAACTTTCGGTGCTGGACCCCGGACTCATTTCACCGGCATTATCACCTTCATTTCATTCAGACGTTAAATAACCAGAGATGTTGATAAAGCGTCGTAAAATAACCCAATAAAATAAAAATAAATCTACCCCAAACTTTTATTCCGTTCACCATTCCTTCCATTGCATCCCTGAATAGGCAGTCTCTTCTCAGCCAGTGACTCAAACTATTCCTTTCTTTTTCTTTTTTTTCTTCCTGATAAGTTTCAGCTTTATTCTTTCTTTACCAACTCTTTCTAACACTGCTTCATTTCTCATTCTGTCTGTCCATTTCACACACTCCATTCTTCACCATATCCGCAGTTCAGATGTTTCTTCACTGCGTCGTAATGTCCATGTTTCTGCCCCATATAATGTCACACTCCACACAAAACACTTCACTAGTCCCTTCCTTAGTTGTTCTTTCTGAAGATATTCTTTTTTCTATTAAAAGCTTCCCTTGCCACTGCTATTTTCCTTTTGACTTCCTGAGAGCAGCTCATGTTACTACTTACAGTATAGTCCAAGTATTTGAAGCTGTCCACTTGTTACACTGCCTCATTTGCAATTTACAGGTTTACCTTCTCCCGACAACTATGGTCTTCGTTTCGTTTGCATTTATCTTCATCCCATACTGCTCACAGCTGTGATTTAGCTCCAGTAGCATATCCGTTAGTATTGTCTCCTCTTCTGCTTACAACGCCACATCATAGTGCTCTGCCCAAGGGCAGGCCTTTCACTGCAAACCCAGTATTCTCCAATCTTTCCTATTTTCTGCCTTCCTCTTAATCTCTTAAGCGTAATACAAAATTTCGAAATTTATTTTATGCGAGATCGCGCGTATTTGATTGGTTTCCGCACAAAACCAACCCGCGGTAAGTCTAAAATTCCACATTCAGTATTCCCAACCGAACACACATAACAATTTCCCTCTTCTTACCGCTTAAGTGACATATTGATTTTACTGCTTTAGGCTTTTAACATATTATTTTTAGAGGCGTTCAATATAGCAATAATTATAAATTGGAAACTTACCACTACAATTTCACCTAAATTGCACTGTTAATTATTGTTTTTAAATATTTGCAAAAATTAAGTAAACTCTACAACTCCACTAAAGTTACTGCATTTCGTGATGCCATGTAACATTAAGGAAGCCGTTTGCTTTAAGTTCGCATTTATAGACTGGGGGAAAAGAAAGACAGACGTATATCACGGCCTGCTGGAGTATAGTAAACACAGAAAACATTTTAAAGCAACAATGTTGAAGATAGATATTTTTGTATTCCAAAATTGCCGTCATTGAACAAAAACCAAGATGGAGATTTCATTGCAACTAATTAGAAATTCCTCTTTCAGGTGTGTAATAAACGATCTTCGCACAAAATAATGTACGATACACGAGCGGTATGTTTTCTTTCAATTCTCGGAAACTAAAAAAGCCCAACTACGTTTCACTTTTTCAAACTTTTCCTCGAACATGAAAACTTCAACATACCGCTCTTGTAACGCATATTGCTATTATATACCAAGGGCAAATACTGAATCCCACAGAGATTCCCCAGTTTTCCAAATGTTACAGTTATACAATCAATTACATCCTCAGCCGAATCCTGATATTTTCAATATGAATTTCTCTAGATTCAGAATTATTTGTTATCATATTTTACAGAATATTGTTTGTAGTTAAAATTAAGCTACTTTCACACCTTATGTCAATTTATCTTTTTTTATTTCTCTTATTTCTATTTTATTTCAGTTTTTAATAAGAGTATGTTTCCTTTCTCTTGTTAACGTTTTATAAATTAGTTTGTCAGTCTTGAACATTTTAATTGGGCTTTACCTGTTATGTTCAATAACGAATAAATAAATAAATAAACAGATAAATAAAAAATAAAATAAAAATATGATCCATACATCTTAATGTTGCCTATCATCTGATAACTTCTTCTACCTGAAACTTTTATCTCGTTTACCATTCCATCCATTGCGTACTTGAATAGGCAGTTTCTTCTCAGCCAGTGACCCAAACGATTCCGTTTTTTTTTCTTCCTGATCAGTTTCAGCATTATTCTTTCTTTACCAACTCTTTCTAACACAGCTTCATTTCTTACTCTGTCTGTCCATTTCACACGCTCCATTCTTCACCATACCCGCATTTCAAATGTTTCTTCACTGAGTCGTAATGTCCATGTTTCTGTCCCATATAATGTCACACTCCATACAAAACACTCCACTAGTCTCTTCCTTAGTTGTTCTTGCAGAAGTCCGCAGAAGATGTTATTTTTTCCATTAAAAACTTCCTTTGCCATTACTATCCTCGTGACTTCCTGGCAGCAGCTCATGTTACTACTAATAGTATAGCCGAAGTATTTGAAGCTGACCATTTATTCCACTGCCTCATTTAGAATTCGCATGTTTATAATCCGTCCCAGAAATCTGAGGAGTACAGTGACAAAACAAGACTTCTGCGCAAGTGGTATGTGGGAGGGCTAGGACAAATGACTGCTCTGTGGGGGGACATTGCTTGAACGAAGCGACCAATCGCTTGCAGGGAGGGGATAATTTCTATCTGAATTCTACTCTACCTTCTACCACTATCATCTTACCCCTTAGCGGACTCGAGTTGATACTGCCTGCAATAAACTCCGGAATAAATAGACTCTGCCCCCATATGCGCGAAGTTAAGGCTGATTCACAATAAAGCGGAAACGAGAATCGGAACGAAAACGAAAACGGTAAAATTGTTAAAATGTATACTTTTAAATGTGAGCATTCACAATTAACGAAAAGCTTGCCGGAGCCCGAGATCGGGAACGGAGAGTTGGCCAAGTTTCAACTTTGGCGTTCATGTTTCCGATCACAGCCCACTAGATTGATACTATTGCCAGCTAAAAGCTATTTTGTCGTCGTATATTTTGTAGCAAAAAGACCGTGACATAACCTATGCATTATTTTGTTCTGTGCTGTGCATCATGAAGCAAGTTTTATTTGATGAGATTCTAATATTGAAATCCTCACATTTACGAAAAGCGGCGCGCCTCGTATAAAGATGAGAAAATGAAGGAGAATACGTGCTTTCAATAGCTGCATCTTTGAACAACGATCGGAAGCGAATCATATTTTATTACTGTATTGGTCGTATTACACACTACATATTCACGCTTCAATTCAATAACTACTGTTGTGTTCATTTTTGTTCTATTACAAATGTTTCTTCTCTAATTATTTTACGTTATGGTAGACTTAAAATAGGTTGTGATAATCAAGATGCATGGGCATATTTATAGTACCGTACCTAATGAAATGTTTCAGTTGAAATTTCGAAGTTGGTTAACCTGTGTTTATGTTGGCTGCCTTGTACTCATACGAGAACGCCATTGGTCAATTATACACAAATAACATCAGAATGCGTAATATCGACTTTACATATCGTTATTGACATGCATATCGATATGCATAGTCGTCTACGTTCTCGGTTTATTGTGAATAAAAAATTTTCAAATTCACGTATTCTCCTTCTCGTTTTCATTCTGGGTCTCGTTCCAGGTTTATTGTGAACCAGCCTTTACTTTACAGTTTCCCAGGACGGACCGTACATTTACCCGACAATCATGGTCTTCGTATCGTTTGCTTTTATCTTCATCCGTACTGCTCACAGGTGTGATTTAGTTCCAGTAGCATATCCCTTAGTATCGTCTCCTCTTCTGATAACAACGCCACATCATCAGTAAATCTTATGCACTTTATTCTTCTACCTCCTACTATAACTCCTCATATGTTCTGAAAACAGTAAATTCTTCAATAAATGTTTTAAGTAGATGTTGAACAGAGTCTCATATAAAGGGCATCCTTGACATACTTCTCTCCCTATTTCATTTCCTTCAGACATTTTCTCTCTTATTCTCTCATTCACTTGTTTGAACAGCCAGTTTGATACAGGATCCCCATTAATTCATTCTAATCTACATAGATATCTATTTTCTGATTTTTGTTGTTCTCTTTTCATTGGTATATTCTTTAAACATTACATTTTCAGATAATTGCATAATATTTCAATGACACATGGCAGAAAGGTTTTATAGTTCACAGTCACTGCTGCTAAGAGAAATCTCATATCGTAATGGAATAATTTTACATTCTAGCGATAGTAAGTCACATTTTACGGTATCAGGGCCATATTTGTTTTAAAATGTTTATATTTTTATCTTCTGTCATAAAAAAGTAAAAAAGTCAATTTTTAACTTTTGTGACAAGAATTCCTTTTCCCTTTACGCATTATAGTCTATGCGCGGAATGATTTAAGTATTATTATTATTATTATTATTATTATTATTATTATTATTATTATTATTATTCCCTATTATCCTCCACGAATTTAGGCCTTTTGTGGTCTGTTTCTGCTTCTAACTGAAAGTTATAGGGCGCGACACCGATTTTGACATGTGAAATAAGTAATGGGAGTGTCTAACTTTTGTAGCACTTTATAGGTGATAAAGCTGGCACTTGTGATTGGCAGATTGTTGATGTGACGTGTATTTAGGAGGAGGTACCGTCTCAGCTGCAGTGGCAACAGAAACTCGCTGACTAGACACTGTACTCAAGGACACACCGTAGGAAAGTTAAGTGCGAGTATCTTACTTTTGCCGCAGTCTGGGCAGCAAGACTGACAACTGTGGTTGGCAGATTGCTGAAGTGACGTGTATAGGAGGTGGTACCATTTTCAGCTACACATCAATAGATGCTCGCAGACTGTGCATTATACTCAAGGACACGCGCCAAAAACCCTGGCGTCAGCTATACCTGCTAATCTTTTTAGTGGTTTGCCTAATCTTCGTTTTCCTCCAGGATAATAATGAAACAATATTTTTGGTTA
Source organism: Periplaneta americana (assembly GCA_025594305.2). Lineage (NCBI taxonomy): Eukaryota > Metazoa > Arthropoda > Insecta > Blattodea > Blattidae > Periplaneta > Periplaneta americana. The sequence goes on along the minus strand of JAJSOF020000033.1, from coordinate 34,623,896 downwards.
TCTAATTTCTTACATACGGTGAACATGACGTTTTAAATTGTTTCTGTAATTTTGAACCTTTTGTAATATTCATATAGTTTTTGAAAATAGCTTCATTCTTCTTTTGATCCAGCAAAGTACGGTATACCGCAATTTTTCCTTAAAAATTTAATTTCTGTTGCAACGTATCTCTTTTTTTTTCTATCGTATGTTAGAGGCAAACTGGAATTGTAAATGTATCGTATACTTTTATCTGGTGCAATTTTGACCTTAATTTGGTTTCAGACCTTTATTTAACAACTTTTATCTCACAAAACGTTTTCATATTTCCTGGAATACATAAATATTTTTAATTAACTGGTGTTTTGTGAATGTGTCTATATATACAGTTTATGCTCGACCATGCCGAAATGTAGTAATTATACACCTGGTAGTAGCCCTTTAATGCTCCTCATTAAAGTACACCTATTCATTAAAGTTCAGGTGTTCAGCCAATGACAAATCACCTTTGTACCAAGTATCGATTATTCTCGGATATGCAATCGAAAGACAATTAGCGAAAAGTCACGGAGGCTGGAAATCCAATACTGTCGCAGAAAGTTATGTTCTGTTACTATAATAATTAGCGTTAATTGTAAATAATATTGAAAAAATTCAATTTGTCATCTCGTTTTTCAATTCTAAATCAATTTCCAGGTTATATCAAGACTAATGTTCATCTTATTCTCTACGTTATATCAAGGTCAATGACATTCGGCCTCGGAAAAAATCAATTCTTTCGCGTCTGCGCACATCTCACAATTCAGGTCAGTTCGCTACTCACTTACATAACCATAACATAACCTACTTATGAATAATTTCAAGTTAGAAATACGGTCGAGCATAAAAAGTCGTATGCAACTTGCCTATAATAGTAATTAAGACGCTCGTATGATAATTATGAAACTCGCTTGCGCTCGTTTCATAAACAAACATACTTGCGTCTTAATTACTACTATTATAGGATCGTTGCATAATGTACTATTTTCTGTTCATTAATATAAGATTAATCACAAGAAATCGAATTATTTTGAAGTTTAGTAGTAATTTGATGACACTTTATTATATGCTATTTTATTAACTGGAAACATGTTTACAGCTTTCCTCTTCATCTCGAAACTTATAAAATGTGGATTTCTTCCTATTTTATTTCAAAAGTCTCATGGCTATACAATATATTTGGTCATGGAATAGAATTTATATTGAGTTATTCACAGAAGTTGGATGTGCAAGTTTTACAAATCTGCGCTCCATTAAAATGTTTGAGATTAAAATCATGATATCAATAAATAAAAAGGAACCGTATGCCATCAAATGGAAGCCAGTACATATATCGCCTTTCCCACACGAGTGTCGGATTTACATCTCACCTGGCGGACGGTTCGCATGGACTCCACATTCCAGGCTTTGACTGGCAGCAGCTGGAATCTACATTTCAAAGTTGGTCCTTCCTCGTGCAGTTCAGACCAGAGGATGAGCCGCATACCGTTAGCTGTTACAGCGCTGATGTAGTGGTTTAAAAAACTGTGTATGACGGGATTGTATATCTCACAAGGGGGCTTTCAAAGTAGAACGTCATGCCGTGTAACCGTATGATGTGAAATGCTAAATTTTTATGTTAAGTTAAATTTATCCAGTCCGGACTGTAATAAAACATGGATCCTAGTGTACTGCACAATGCATGGATGCATTTCGGTCGTACTCTTCCGTTCGTCAGTCGTTGTGTAGATGCGATACTGTGGTCTGCATCAATTCCACTTTACGGTGCTGGACGCCTTTTATATCTTTCAACAAAAATTTTATGATATTTTCGAAAGAAATAAAAGAGCCTGTATAAAAGTTTTATGTACGTAGCTTTTATTTTCTACCTCAAACTATGCTCTGCGCCCATGTTACCGTATTAACATTTTAACTCTTAAGAAATAGTGAAGCGGCCATGATTCCACTTCACATGCTGAACAATCTCCAAATACAGGGATTTTATAATAAGGGCATCAATATGTTGAATTTAGGAGTGGCGGTGAATTAAAACATATTTCAGAATATGATTTGATTTATTGATATTAGTTCACAAAAGTACAAACTTAATAATTTAAGAAAAAACGATCTATATACAAAAGTAGTTATACATAATACATATACAATTTCCTAAATTACCTAATTAATTTATCGGAAATCTCAATAATTTATTGGTTCAAATTTGCACTTACGTCTGGTTTAAGTGCAATAAAACATATTTAACATATTTAGAATTCATAATATTGATGGTATTACTAGTCTAGTAATATATAGTAGTAATAATTTATTTTATATATTTTTTATCTTTTATTTATTATGATATTAATGTGCAAAACAATAGAGCTCTGCATTTCATTAAGAACGACCGACCGAGAGTCATGATATACGCGCGGTCGGTCGCTCGCTCCGTAATATACGCAGCAAACTGGCTGCCGTGTGTCCTGACTCCGCAGAAAGTAAACACCCGATGAAGCATCACGGCCGACCGTCGGTCGTCTCGATCGTTTAAAGCAGGGTTCCCAACAGGTGTGTCGCACAGCTTCATGGAGTGTGTCGCAAAATTTTGGAATTGAAAAATACATTTCATTGCATCCAGGAAGTCTCTTTACAACGATTTTTTTTATTTGCAACTAAGTCTTTGATATGGCACATTTTATTTTGAGACAGACTTTACCAATGAAACGTGAACACCTGCAACAGTGCTCAGTTGAGTTTTGCAACTATAAGGCCACGTAGAGAGAAACTCTGTGCAACCCAACAAGCGCAGAGACTTCACATCGATTTAAATAGGCGAGTTTTCAAAAACGATAATAAAAATCTTTTATCGGACATCCAACATAGATAGGTTGGGATTTTTGACACATAACTTTTTTTTCTAATGCCACTCAAGTTACTGCTTGCTGTTTTAGAATTTTCGATTTCGTGTTAACATGAACCTATCGACACTGGATGTCCGACACTACATAGAAGTTGTTATCAGTGCTTTTTTTTCTGGCGGAGAGCGCTGGAACGGCACCTTTTTCTTGCATTTTTCATCATGAAACCGAAATAGGCCTATATGTGAATTCCGCTTAGATCTTGGAAGTCTTAGGCCCGATTGTATAAACCATTTAATCTTAGATCAGATGTTAAATTAATCCTTGTTTCAGCTGAACTTGGAATTTTGTGTTGTATAAAGTCTAATCTGAGGTTAATTTGTCTCAAACTAAAGTCAACTTTGACTGAAGAAATTTCTCCCATTAAGTTAGATGATCCAAGTTCAGTTATTTCTTTTCTGTTTGAAATATACGAGTGACAGATTGTGCAAATGAAATATCCATTATTATTAATATTAATAGATATGTTAGGTACATTTATATATATTTATTTCAATTTCTTGCCTTAATACACGAACATTCTTATATTTTACAAGGCTCTATCCTGTTCAGCAGTATCAAATAACATAACCTATAATTATATTATGTTTATAACAACCATTAATTATTAATGGATATGATAGGTACATTCATAAATGTTCAATTAACTGTATTACTAAACGAAAATTGTCGTTTTATAAAGCTTTATTATGTTTAGCAGTATCAAACACCATAACGTGATAACAACTTGGAGAACAGTCAACCTTCTTTTTATTGTCCGCCATTATTTACATTGCAAAAAAAAAACTGTGTCTCCAACAGAGTGCAATACGGAAAGTCGCGAAAAAGTAGTTGTAAAGTCGCTAGATTTCTCATTATCAACAAAGAAAGATAAAATTTTGTCACTATGGGGTGCTAAAAAGGTCACTAAATCCCTATTTAAGCAATATAAAAGTTAAAAGAAATTGTTGTTGAAAAAGAGTTAAAATCGCTAGATTGGCAACACTGAACAAACCTGTATAACATGGTCCGCGCATCACGTATTTCACCTGTTTATGCGATGTTGCCAAATCCTTTTCACGTGAACTTAGATTGCATTTGAACCAAGGTAATTTGATCGCAGAAAAGTTTTATACAATAGAAGAAGTGTCTGAACTCGGTTTACTTTTCGATCTTCGATCAAAGTTGATCTTTAGTCAGGGAGTTTTATACAATTGGGCCTTAGTTGGACGAAAAGGAGGTTAAAAACGACAAAATTCCCTGCAGTGAACAGTAATCTTTTTTGATCCTAAAATTAGAGCAGAAGTTTAATATTTTTCACACAGTTCACGACTAATTTTGACACCCCAACTCCCCGTCAGCTATAAAATATTCTATACAGAGTTCGAGCACCTTTTTCTCCAGAAGAAAAGTTGTGGTTATTATTATTATTATTATTATTATTATTATTATTATTATTATTATTACAGTAAGGATTTCAAAATCTCTAATTTTTGTTTCATCACGGATTCCAGAGCGGGTATCTATATTGGATGCGGGTAAGAGACAATCAACGTCAAATTTTAATGGAAATGAGAAATAATGAAGAAATAATGATAAGAAATGCGCCGATGAACGAGAGAATATAGTGCAGCACGTGTTACAGCGGAACAGAACTCTGCCATTGTCAGGATCATCGCTTTCTCTGAGAAAGCAGCAATTCAATAATGACAAATAAAGCAATCGTGAAGACGTTCAATAGCGTATGCATGGGGCGGAGTCTTTCATCATAAAACGAAGTGAGTCAATACACTTACTCTATTGCATTGCTCAACTGGCAAGATTGCTCGCCAGGGTATGAATTTCATAGCAATTGGTGCATGGTAATTGAAAAATCGTTCAGAGGCTTCGTGTCGTCGTGTCACGTGTTAGTGTAATTCATGTTATGGACAGAATTACTAAAATGACATTTAATATTCGTCGATGGTTCAAATTTATCCTGAACTTCATTTTTCCTTGAGTTATTATTTTTTTTTTTTTAATGTTTCCGTCCGTATTTATCATTAGCTGAATACATTGGCGTTACACCTTATTATACATTAGGATTATATCTGAACTAACGTTTTCGCTTTAGTTAAAACACCATCAGGTCCTAATTACTGTTATTTATAATGAACAATATATTGATCATGGATCCCAAAGTATTGAATTAAAAGATATTACCTTGCATTGTGCTAATCTTTGAGAACATGTTGAATTAAAATTAATCAAATGAAAATGATATAAACTGCACAGTTTATCAACATCAACTTTACAACGTACGCAGTTATTTTCATTAAAATTATGGTCTACAATACATATGGTTTTCTATATAAAATATTTCATACATGAAAACCAATTTTTTCAGTCTGTCTGGTCACGTCAGTTCCAGTCCCATCAGATGCAAATAGAAAGGATATAGAAAAGATTTTTACGTTATTTAAATTTTAAAAAACATCACGTGTCGTCTTATGGCATGCAAATTTCATATAATCAGTTACTTTTTGAATTTAGTTACAAAATTTTAACATCTCCACGATTAATAAATAGTCAAATTTTACTCTATAAGACTGTTAACGGTATATTGAATAATTGTGATTTTCTTAAATTCCTTCAGTCCAATGTAAAAAAAAACAGAATTACGTCATAGGCAAACTTTTGTTATTCCCATTCCTATAACTGTTTTCTACAAGAACTCTCCATTGTTTGTTATGTGTAATACTTATAACTCTCTGTCTTTAAACTGTAATTCTCAATTAGATTTCAGTTTAACATGAACAGTTTCATACAATATTAAAAAGAATTGTATTTCCTTAGATATTTAAATTATGAAGAAGTGTATTATAATGTTTTTACTCTAGTTTTTAAATAATTTTGCATCATAATGTTGAAATTTGGCACTATATTAACTGCAATATTATATTCTAGCATCTATTACCGTTATGTATTTTCTTTCTTTCGTTTGTGTTTGTTTTGTTTTTTTCTTATTATGTATTTTGTGTATATATCTGTGTTAGCCACCTGTAATTAGAAGCCTGCTTCTGTTTGTTGTGGATTTAAATAAATTAATAAATAAATTTGATCTGATTTCAAAAGCGTAATTTTTAATGCCACTAAATCACTCATTAAAAATTTTAACAGATTTTTTTCAAAGAGAAAATCCAGTCTAATCATAGATTATTAGCTTTCTTCAGCTCAGTATCATATTGTTAAAAGTTAAAAATTAGGAAGTAAAATTTAAAAACCACTCATTTTCTTCTTGTCTATGAAAGTTCAGTGTAACTTGCTGTTAACTTGTTATGAGCACATCTGTTATTACCACGAGGAATATCTTAATTTTAAATTTCAAATTTATTTTACCTGAAATTTAGATTGAAGCGCGATCTATTAAGAATACAGATCCTGAGCCAAAAATTTCGTAAAGACATAATCGCACTTACACTTTTATTTTGTTGGAAATGCTCAATTTTAAGAGCAAAATAGAAAATATTATTTTTGTTATTTCATATACTACTCACGTTGACAGACATCTTTTAGCTACGTATAAAGCAACCGTGAAATTAAGCGATAGATTCATAAAAGATGTTATCAATAGTATAGAAAAATAATTTGAATTTCTTAAAACACTTTTCACAAAGAAGAAAATGATACTATTTGTAACTTATTGACTTCGTAGAATGAATCTGTAAGAGGAAAATCATAGCCTAGGTCACCATCTACACGTGGAAGAAACCCTGAACAGGGGAGAAGTGTTGAAAATTGAATACGTAGTAGGTTGGTGATTACGTCACTGAGCACGCTGCTGTAGAGCTGAAAAATGTACACAATAGTGAAGTGCTTGTGCAGCTTAAACTGCACGTACGTCTATTGATTCCCATGAAATTTGTTATAATGCACAATCGATTCTGCCGTAACAGTGATAGCTTACATTCAGGCAGTTCGGTTGGCTGATTAACCCCTGTCGAACTTTATATACATGGTGAGCCGTAATTTCTGCCCGCAGTGAAATTCGGGTAAGTAACGAAGTTCGAAATATACCTGCGGCGACTTTGCTGTGCAGGCCATTAGCCGTCATCCAGGGGTCTGAGTTCGGGTATGTCTGGATTCGAATTTTTTCATTGAATAGTCCATAGTGGCACTTGTAAATAAAGTCCGGATTTATGGGCACTAACTGTTAAGAATGACGTCGTGGGTAGAGCGAATAACATTTTAGTAATGTAAATTTAATTACGCTGCAATGACACGTGTAAACACTGGTCACAATAAACCTGAAACGGAAACGAGAACGTAATACGTATTAAGATACTTGTTTCTGAGAACGGAAACGTGAAGGTTGGCAAATTTTCAACTTTGCCGTGCTCGTTTCCCATCACAACCTACCAGATTCATTCTGTTGTCATCAAAAAGCTATTTGTTCGTCGTATAGGCCTATTTTATAGCAAGGAGGCCGTGACATAATTTCTCCTTCATCTGTTGCTTGTAACCCAGAAATTCAGTAGAATTACTTTCATTATACTATACTACATGTTTATGATATGACCAGACTTCCACGTCAATTGAATTCTTAAATATTCCATGACATAAATTTTGAAGTTGGTTAACCTGTGTTCTTATTGGCTGGCAGATACTCATGAGAAACCGCCATTGATCAGTTATACATAACTTAAATACAATCATAATGCGTAATATCGACTTTGCATATCGTTTTTGATATACATATCGATATGCATAGCCGTTTCATTTCTCGGTTTATTGTGAATCAAAAATCATCTGTTGCTTGTAACCCAGAAACTCAGTAGAATTACTTTCATTATACTATACTACATGTTTATGATATGACCAGACTTCCACGTCAATCGAATTCTTAAATATTCCATGACATAAATTTTGCAGTTGGTTAACCTGTGTTCTTATTGGCTGGCTTATATTCAAGAGAGAACGCCATTGGTCAGTTATACACAAATACCATCAGAATGCGTAATATCGATTTCACATATCCTTATTGACATACATATCGATATGCATAGCAGTTTCCTTTCTCGGTTTATTGTGAATCAAAAATCTTCACGTTCACCTTGGAACATGTAGTACGTACTATTAGAATCTAATGAAACAGTGGTATTTCAGAACAGATACGTACTACTATGGTCCGTCCCTGGGATCTGTAGAGTACAAAGACGAAATAAGACTTCTGCGCAAGTGGTATGTGGGAGGGCTAGGGCCAATGACCGTTCTGGGGGAGGCTTTGGTTGAACCAAACTACCAATCGCTTGCAGGAAAGGGATCATTTCTATCTTAACTGTCTACCACTAGCATCTTACCCCTTAGCGGCCTCGAGCTGATGCTTCCCGCAATACACTTCGGCACATGTAGTCTCCGCGCCCACATGCGCCAAGTCACTACAGATTCCAGGGACGGACCATAGTATGTAATGTAACAGTGATATTTTGGACGATAAATGACCACATACTTCCCTGTATGCCATGTGATTCAGTATGATGTTATAATGAGCTGAGATGTGAATTCGTGGAATAGAAATATTTTCTAATACCAAACTGAATTCGTAGATGAGGTTTATCGCAGCAGAAAAGTTAAGTAATTATTAATTATTTGTAAATTGGTCACGAAATGGAAGTGGATCCCAGTCATTAAATAAAACGTAAACTGTTTTTTCTCTTCTTTCCACCTTAAGTTCACAAGGGTGTTCAATTTCTTCAAAAAATTTGTAAATAAAAATCGATAATAATTTCAGCCGTGCTAAAATTCATAATACCGTCATGAACAGTAATAATATTTTTGTAATGAAATAGAAAAATTTACAACCTTTCCATTTTTTTAAATAAAAAATCTTCAACAATACAGTCATGTTTGAACTGTATTTAATTTAATTTAATTTCAAGAATTGGTAATGCAACTAAACACGGAAAACATTTGTAAATAAAACTTAACCTATAACTTATTCATCTCCCTAGATAGAATTCACAATACAGTTATTATAATCTGATACAGGCTTAATGTTAATAATTGTTTAATAGAATCCTATATTCAGTAACATCAATTGCAAGATAATTGGTACATTTTTCAAAGAAAATCTTCGTATCTTTACTATTTATCTTTCACTTTGGTTTCCAACATTTCTTTCAGTGTGACGAAAGGATTCACTTCTGCTTCCAATCAGTGGCGCCAACTTATTTGGACTCGTGGGTTCTAAGCCCACCCAATAATTTGATATTTATCGTTATACTTATGAGATTTATTTATCTTAACTTATATCTCAAATTTTCGAGCCCACCTAGTGTTTTCAAATGTTGGCGCCACTGCTCCAATAGTACCAAATATGTTCCGTTTTGTGGAACAGGCATATAATGTAGTTCCAATGTGAAACAAGTATTTTGTAACAACAAGTATTTCGTACTAGCTCAGAACAACACTGTTGTTATGAAATTGTTATTTCCAAGCAAGGAACTTTTCCAAAATAATCATTACGTTATTTTTTCCTCACCTCTACTTTAGCTGTGTGTTTGATACAGCGTCGTTTAATAACACATTAAAATGAAGACCTGTGGGCGGTGTACCTCTTTAAAGATCGGCCGTACTCTTTCCATCTCCGAATTTTTGTTTATTTTGATACAATAGTACATTATGCAAAGAGCCTATCATGGTAGTAATTAAGACGCGAGTATGTTTATGAAACTCGCTTGCGCTCGTTTCATAATTTTCATACGAGCGTCTTAATTACCATTATAGGCAAGTTTCATACGACTTTTTATGCTCGACCATATTTCTAACTTGAAATTATTCATAAGTATTCATGTTATTATCTGACTGGGGAGCGGAACAGACCTTGTGCAATATTTTGTAAATTGTGAGATGTACGCAGACGCGCAAGTATTGATTTTTTCCGAAGAACAAATGTCATTGACCTTGATATAATCTAGAGAGTAAAATGAACATTAATCTTGATATAACTTTGGAATTGATGTAGACATTGAAAAACGAGATGACAAATTGAATTTTTTGAATATTATTTACAATTAACGCTAATTATTATAATAACAGAACATAACCTTCTGCGACAGTATTGGTTTCCAGTCTCCGTGACGTTTTGCTAGTTGTCTTTCGATTGCATATCCGAGAATAATCGATACTTGCGCTTTCATATTGCTACAATGGTGTTTTCTGATTGGTGGAACACCTGAACTTTAATGAAAATGTGTACTTTAATGAGGTCCATTAAAGGGCTGCTACCAGGAGCATAAAAGTAATATAAGTTAGGCCTATATAGAATACGGAATACTGCGTGATGAACGTAGCGGCGTCGTGTTTGCCTCGCCTTTGAGGGCACAGTTTGCTCGAAACAATTGCTTTAATTTGAAGAGAAACCTGTGCAAAGACGTCAATCAGTAGGAAGCCCACCCGCGGACAGCTGTGGGTGGGAGGCACGTAGTCAGTCTGCTACATGGAAGTCAATTCACGTGTTTTCACAACTCTCGAGGCGTCCGCAACATACGAGACGTCTAAATGACATTCCACCAGTATCATGCTGCAACGCCGACTAAAGGCTGGTTCACAATAGACCGGGAACGGAAACGACAACGAGAACGGAAATAATGTTAAAATAAACGTATTTAAATGTGAGCATCCACAATTAACTATTGTGAATGCTCACATTTAAATACATTTATTTTATAATTGCTTCCGTTCTCGTTATCGTTGTCGTTTCCGTTCCCGGTTTATTGTGAACCAGCTTTAATGAAATCGCCCACTGCAAGCCGGTCTAAATCAAATGCAGGTGGATGTGAATCGTGTTAGCTCAGTCGGATCAGTGACTTAAAGGCCAGTTCAATTTTTGGCATTTTAAAATTTCCTTTGCAGTGTATAGGGTTGCTAATAATTAGAACCCGATGTTTGGCAAAATTCCTTTTTTACTGGGAGGAAGTAAATCATCATTTGCATTTGAAGTAAATCAATGTGATAGGGCCAATTTTTTATTTTGCCTTTTTTAGGGTTTTTTTACTAATAACTGCCTTTTTTGTGTGATTTTAAATCAATATTTCTTGTTTGTTTGCAATTTTCTAATTAATTGTAATGCAATTTGTTTGAAATTTAAATACAGAGACATCATTTTATTTTTACTTCAATTTTTATTGTACTGTACCTGAGTTTTTGAATGTACTTCACTCCCACCCCCCTTTACTAGTAAACTTACAACCGTCCACCACACAGAACCAAGGCGGCGTATGAAGTCAAAGACGCCTGAACAGTACTCAGTTAGTGAGTATTGTACGTTCTAGAAATATGTTTCGCGTTTTCCAGTGACGGAAGAGCTTTCAATATTGAATCATATTTTCGCACAGATACTGTCGTCCGTTTGCCTACGTCGCTTCCCGGTTCCCTCCACCCGCTTCTGCTCGCCCCTCTGTAGAGGCTAGTGGCTGGGCTGTCTTATTTCTTTTCTGAAAACATTAATTTCTGTTAGGAATTAGACTTCTACGTAATATTATACAACTGTTTAAAATTTCTTAAATAAAACGGCCTCGTTAAGTAGTTAACTGTCACGTGATTTCCCACTTTCTACAACTCTGCGACAAAACCACTTGGACGGACAGTAGATAGCATGTCTGAGTAATTTTATCTTTTCGGATCGGGCAGAAGTGAAGATTGAATTTACATTACGTAATTTTAAACATGAAGCTCGTTCTCATAGAAGTTGTCACGTAGCATTTCCAATTGCTTGCTTTCATATCTTACTGTTACAGTTTTGTGCTACACGTGTTTATTATTGTAGGAGAAAGTAAAACATTGAAAAGTAAACTTCATGTTTATGTTAGTGAATTTGGTGCCCATGTATTTTCAACCGATAGAACAGTTTGGTTATGTGCGGTTTGTGAAAAGACAGTTAATCACAGAAAAAAAAAGGATTTTATAAGTCAACATAATATACAAGTCAAATAAATAAATAAATATATATAAATAAATACATAAATAAATACATGTGTCATCTACGAAATAAATATGTGAGTTATGTTAATATAATTTAAATTTATTGCTAAAATAAATTATGACTTTTTAAAATTTATAATGCCTTTTTCAAAGATTATTGTGCCCTTTTTTTAGGCTTTTATTGCCTTTTTGCCTGCCTGTTTTAACTGTTACAAAAGCCTAAATTTCCGGGATTTAGTTACAATTTTTTCCTAGGGGTCTAACTTAAAATCAAACCTATACAGAGTGTCCCGCAGCGGAATGTCCATAGCTTACCTACGTGTTCGTGGGATTATTTTTAGTGAAAAAGTTATAATCAACATGGATCCGAATTGCAACGTTATCTACAGAAAACACAAATCTAAATTAATAATTTTACTTATGTTTTACATACAACAGTATGCAACTTTGTCGTAAGGGTATAGTTCAGTTAATTCTAAACAGAATCCTACATGACTATGGTTTATACGCATTTCACATCCAAAGTGTCCAGACTCTGCAACCTAATGATGTTCCTTTTCTTATCAGACAAGGTATGGCTGCAGCAAGATGGTGCACGTCCACAGTTTGGCAGATGTGTGACTGCATTTTTATATCAGCAGTCTCCATATCGTTGGATTGGCCAAGGAGGTTTGTGAGCGCACAAATTATTGATGTGAAATGTGTGAAAAAGTGAGAATTTAAGTAGTTATAATAGCCAAGTTGCATTGGAAGGAACAATGAACAGGAGAAGATATAAGATAATAGATGACATTAAGATATTCAGATCACATGCGGAGACTAAAAAGAAGGCAGAAACTAGGAAATACTGGAGAATGCTGGGCTTGCAGAGAAGGACCTGCCCTTGGGCAGAAAGCTAAGTATGAATGAGTGAATATATATTATAATATAGCATCGATTGTTAGTCTATAACTACGTCCTCCGAAATACTAATTCCCAGGTCTCTCGATCATCCCACAAACCACAGGGCATATCCCTTCTCTCCATTTCTTCATTTTTATACCATTTTGCCACGCTCTTCTTGTTCTTCCGCGTTTCTTCCTTCCAGAGGGTTTCCAATCAAATAGTGTTTTTGGAAATATTGTAGCGGGCATTTTTTCAATATAACTGTATCGAATTCATTGTTTTGTTATTATTTCTTCAATTGTTGTTTGATTTACTTCCATTTCTTCCCTTTTATCATCTCTAACTCTCTCTATTCTTGATGTTCTGTTCACCAGTCACGATAAATACATTTCAGTTGCCAAAGCGGTTTTTAATTGTGTTTTTATTGGCCAAATTTCAGATGTGTGTTCTATATTTTTTTAACAATTCCGTTGTAAACGGAACTATTTTCATCCTTGTACGTAGGTCCTTATTCTACGAAACACGATGTAATAATTATATAGGCCTGGCCTTTCTTGCTTGTACATTTCTATTTTGAATTTCCATTTGCTTCCTCCGTTATTGCTGATTATCTTTCCAAAATGTTTGTAATTTTCACCCTTAATGAAATAGATACCAAAGTTATGAAAGAAGAGTGTATGGAAATAAATATGTATGCCTAATCTTAGTTGAATATTTTTATGCTCAATGAAGTCCGTGAATTTTCATCTCGCAAGCAGATTTCTGAGTTTGCGTATGTCCCTTCATATTTCTTGCCTCAAATCTCGAACCAGCGAACCTCTTAACTAATGGTAATACGGAAGGTAGTGCAGAATAAGATCGCTGAATATTCAAGGCGCTCATATAATTCATGAATTTGCGAAGACATTCGTTAGAGCGAAGCGCGCTTCTTCTCATTTGGAGATAAGATATCACAGCTGAGTTTTAATTATTAACCCTGCCACTCACTTGGACACATTAACAGACACGGACATAACTTGTGCGAAATTTTCTTTCTGTACGGTAACATGAAATTGAAAAGGAGAGCCCTGCTAGACTCTTGTAAAAGACACGATGGCTTAGAGCTAAGTTTACTTGTTATTAAATAATGTTAAGTCCCGCGTTAACGTCAGTTTAACTCGTGGTGATGCTGGGGGAAACTTTACTTTCTTACAAGTTTTTCAGTCTCCCGTCTGGAAGGCTGAAGGGAATTCTTTCTAAACCAGATGCTGACGGATCTGTGTACAACTGAGTAATAACCAAACAACTCTTTGTAAGAGTGAACGTTTAATTAAATTCACATGAATTCCAACGAATTCTCTCTGAAATACTTCGATGAGAACTTCTCATACACAGGAATTTTTAAGAGGTCTAACATTTAGTCAGAGTGGAATAACTGACAATTGTAAATGCAAAATTACAAAGAAAAATCAAATGAAGATTTCACTCCGAATGAAAGAAGAAAGCGAAAGGTGATTAATATTTCCCTATCATATAATAATAACAATAATAATTACTTACTTACTTACTTACAAATGGCTTTTAAGGAACCCGAAGTTTCATTGCCGCCCTCACATAAGCCCGCCATCGGTCCCTATCCTGTGCAAGATTGATCCAGTCTCTATCATCATATCCTACCTCCCTCAAGTCCATTTTAATATTATCCTCCCATCTACGTCTCGGCCTCCCCAAAGGTCTTTTTCCCTCCGGCCCCCCAACTAACACTCTATATGCATTTCTGGATTCGCCCATACGTGCTACATGTACTGCCCATCTCAAACGTCTGGATTTAATGTTCCTAATTATGTCAGGTGAAGAATACAATGCGTGCATCTCTGCGTTGTGTAACTTTCTCCATTCTCCTGTAACTTCATCCCTCTTAGCCCCAAATATTTTCCTAAGCACCTTATTCTCAAACACCCTTAACCTATGTTCCTCTCTCAGAGTGAGAGTCCAGGTTTCACAATCATACAGAACAACCGGTAATATAACTGTTTTATAAATTCTAACTTTCAGATTTTTGGACAGCAGACTGGATGATAAGAGCTTCTCAACCGAATAATAACACGCATTTCCCATATTTATTCTGTGTTTAATTTCCTCCCGAGTGTCATTTATATTTGTTACTGTTGCTCCGAGATATTTGAATTTTTCCACCCCTTCGAAAGATAAATCTCCAATTTTTATATTTCCATTTCGTACAATATTGTGGTCACGAGACATAATCATATACTTTGTCTTTTCGGGATTTACTTCCAAACCGATCGCTTTACTTGCTTGAAGTAAAATTTCCGTGTTTTCCCTAATCGTTTGTGTATTTTCTCCTAACATATTCACGTCATCCGCATGGACAAGAAGCTGATGTAACCCGTTCAATTCCAAACCCTGCCTGTTATCCTGAACTTTCCTAATGGCATATTCTAAAGCGAAGTTAAAAAGTAAAGGTGATATTGCATCTCCCTGCTTTAGCCCGCAGTGAATTGGAAAAGCATCAGATAGAAACTGACCTAAACTGTCTCTGCTGTATGTTTCACTGAGACACATTTTAATTAATCGAACTAGTTTCTTGGGAATACCAAATTCAATAAGAGTATCATATAATACTTCCCTCTTAACCGAGTCATATGCCTTTTGAAGTCTATGAATAACTGATGGACTGTACCCTTATACTCCCATTTTTTCTCCATTATATGTCGAATACAAAAAATCTGATCAATAGTCGATCTATTACGCCGAAAACCGCACTGATGATCCCAATAATTTCATCTACGTACGGAGTTAATCTTCTCAAAAGGACATTGGACAAAATTTTGTACGACGTCAACGAAAGTGATATTCCTCGAAAGTTACCACAGTTGGTTTTGTCCCCCTTTTTAACAATAGGTACAATTATGGACTCCTTGCATTGTTCTGGTACAATTTACTTTTCCCAAATAGCAAGTACAAGTTTATAAATTTCGCTATATAATGCACTTCCACCATCTTGTATTAATTATGCTGGAATTTGATCGATACCTGGAGACTTGTACTTTTTCAGATTTTCTATCGCAATTTCAATAATAATAATAATAATAATAATAATAATAATAATAATAAAAGTTCATTTAATCTGGCAGAGTTAAGTAGTGTACCTATTATTCGTATGATAAGAATTAATTTCCGTTTTCATGTTAATAATTGTGTTACTGTTTCTAAGTTGTGTTCTTGAATAGTTCTCGTCGAGAAAAGCACATAAATAATTAGGACACTCTGTATGGGTTTGATTTTACGTTAGGTTCCTAGGCAAAAATTGTTACGACCCGTTTAATTGACATAATTCTTATTTCACGACATCTGGCTAGATTAGTCGTCCAGGGCAGGAAAAGGAGCTATCATAATATCAACTCTTTATCAGAATCAAATGAGAAAAAGTTTAGATAGGGAAAAACAAAGAAAAGATGCAGCTCGCAAGAAGTTGTTCGAAAAACAACAAAAACCACAGAATAAAAATCAGTCCAAGAAGCACTGCTTGAGTTCGTCCAGTGATGAAGAATACGATGTGGAAATGCAATTAATTAACTCTAGTGACTCGGAATACGGAGAAAATTATGATGATGGAGAGTGCTTGTTTTGCAGTGATTTTTTTCAGGGGACACTAGGGCCCAGGGGGGAGAAATAGACTCAGTGTTCAAAATGTCGTCGTTGGGCACACGAAGACTGCAGCACTGATGAAGAACATTTTATTTCCCCAACTTGCCCAATACAGCGAAAGCATGTAGCAGTCTAAACTCATGGAAATATTTTGTTAGAGAAAGACTTAATTTGGTTTTTCAAATCTCTCCTCATGATCTATACTAGTTTAATTTTGGTGCAGAGGTTACCATCCATATATATAAGCCAAACGTTTCAATTTTTTCAAAAAAATTGCCAAATTTTGACATTTATTTCAGTATTTTTTTCGACAGCAATGAGCAGAAAGTCCAACTGAGAGATATTCTGTGTAACGTAAGTGGGTTCTTGGAGGTGATACGATTTCGCTTTTGTGCGTGAGGTAACGCCATTTCAACTGCGGCGAAATGCTCAACTTGTGAACGGACTTGACTCCGCTTGATACGTGAGGACAGGTTGACTTTTATGGCTTGTGTACTTTTCTGTCATCGCCCCGTTCCTTCACCCACATCGACTTGTCTCTTATATTTATTTTCTCCCCTTGAAGCTCAAAGGTTTCCCTTTTTCCTCGCACCCTGCATGAGTGAAATTGCATGTGATCACTCTCCCCTCCTTCAGAGCCCTCTCCGTTTTAGTCTTGTTTCATATCGGAGGCCGATTACATTGTTGAGTTAACTTTTTACGATAGCCATGTTAACACTTCGTGGTACTAGAGCTAACTACTGTAATTGTTAAGGACTTCAGGATGTCGCCAGCAATGCTTTTCTTGAAAGTTCTCATTTGAAGAACATTTCCCAAGGAGGACAAAGCTGGATTATTCTTAAGATAATTTTTCACGACTATATCAACGTTCACATTGTATTACTGCAAGAACTAAGATATTCACAATCATAATTATTTTCCTACGACGAACTTCAAGTAGCTACATCTAGATAAGATAGACACTGGTACGGAACAGTAAGCGCTAAAGTGGATATCCCCTCAGAACTACCTCGTCTACCTGTCGGATGTAAGAGGAATGTGAATGCACTAAGTCAAGAATATTTCGATCCAATAGCTTTTGAATATAATGATAGGGTAAGGTTGCGTATATCGCACCACTTTAGCATTTATTATTTTTATTGAACAATACAGTTTTTATTTTCTGCATTCCTTTACAGAGATGCATTCCCAGAACATTTACCTTTCATGTAAAAAAGTATTCTTGAATTTGGTTTAATATTTTTTAATTAGAATGACATTTTCGAAACACTTGTCAGCGGTGCCATCTAGTTTCCTAAATAGCACCTGCGGTTTCTTAAATCGCACCTCTTTATCTGCAGGGAACAGGATAAAGGAAAGCTTTTAATAATGAAAATATTGAACAGTATTTAATATGAATAATGTAATAAATGCTAATTACAAGTTTATTGAAATTAATGGAAGGGAGTAACGCATCTTCAAATGAAATTGAAAAAATAGAGCATAAAGTATCTAACAATTAAACTTCCTGAATGCGTTTTTATTGTTACACATTTGCCATGTGCTTCACCAGGCAGTTCAGACTGTAAATTGCGTCACCTTTTCTCCGCGATTATCTCGAAGCCACCTAAGAACTGCTTCATGATATAGCTGTCTGAAATGGTTTGAAGATAGAAACATCTAAAGGCTGGGCCACTGAGTATTATGACGAGGAAGCTGAAATAGGAGCACATCATTTTCCCGAGATAATCTAGCTCCTAAATTTGTGGAATGGTTTGTATAGGTGGACATACAGAAGCAGCACTTTTTTCTATGGCAGGTTTGAGTGGAAAATAAAATGTTTGAGCTATTCGACAAATAGTTCACACTGCTGATGTAACCTGACTCAGAGCAAACAACTAACGATCCTGGAGGAGCACCAGCTGATAATGTAGGATGCACTGTTTGACGTTTAAAATTATCACAGGTGGCACAAAATACCTGGTGCGCTTGTACAACACACACTTGTTGTATTAACCACTTTTCACCACTTGATATTGCATCCACATGATGCATTCCTCGTTCAGTTAAAATTTTTGGGAGCCTTCTTTTGTACGGCTAGAATTGCTACAGTTGCTCATATCGCGCCGGTGCGAATTAGGCACTTACAAAGTGGTGCGAATTAAGAAACTACGTCATAAGTTATTATTTCCTTCATTCTAGTCTATAATCTCCACATGTTCGAAAATCCTACTAAGTTAAATGCTCTTTAATATTTCTTTAAGCCAATAACATCTTAAGATTATGGATTCCTTTGCATACAAATCCGTTATTTAGTTACAAAATGTTAGCTAAATATACATCCACCTGAACGATTATATTAGATACATTATCACCACGCTGCTGACACAAAGAAATGGCAGAAATCAAGTGACATGGTGGAAGTTCATATGGTAGATTGTAACAATACAACTAGATGCCACACTACTATAGTAACTTGTTTTAAACTAGCAGTGGTGCCATTTAGGAAGCGGTGCGATTTATGCTACTCTACCCTATGTGTAATACTTACAACTCTCTCTCGCTCTGTCTTTAAACCGTGATTCACAATTAGATTTAAGTTTATCAATTAACAAATTTCATACAATTTTAAAAAGAACTACATTTCCTTAGGTACCAAATTATGAATAAGTGTATTATAATGTCTTTACTCTAATTTTGAAATAATTCTGCATTATTATATTGACATTTGGCACTATTATTAACTGCAATATTATATTCTAGCATCTATTATGCATCCTTCTTACTTTCGTTTGCGTTGCTTCTTTTGTTTTATCACTGTCATATATTTTGTATATAAATTGTATCAGTAGCCATACAATTGGAAGGTTCCTTCTGTTGGTGGTGAAGTTCAAATAAATAGATATATAAATAAATAATAAATAAATAGATAAATGAATAAATATATAAATAAATAAATAAGTAAATAAATAAAGAAATACATTTCGGAATATATATATAGTATATGTCTTTCTCGTGTTAAATTTTACTATGCCTGGTTAACATTCTTCACCTGACATAATTAGGAACATTAAATCCAGACGTTTGAGATGAGTGGGCATTTAGCACATATGGGCGAATCCAGAAATGCATATAGAGTGTTAGTTGGGAGGCCGGAGGGCAAAAGACCTTTGGGAAGGCCGAGAAATAAATGGGAGGATAATATTAAAATGGATTTGAGAGAGGTGAGATATGATGATAGAGACTGGATTAATCTTGCTCAGGATAGGGACCAATGGCGGGCTTATTTGAGGGCGGCAATGAACCTCCGGGTTCCTTCAAAGCCAGTAAATAAGTAAGTAAGTATGCCTGGTTAACATATACTACATATTTCGAAGTGATTTAGTGTTAAAAGTTGTGTAATCAAGATGTATAAGAAATAAATAATAAGAAATGCAAATTCATGAAATGGTTTAGATAGATAGGCCTATATAGAAAACCATACAGACTGGCGAATGGGACAGTTACTACTAAGAATTAGAAGAATCTGTCGGGATTTGTAATTTTTATTCATGTTTTTATACATAACATCTCGCAAAACTAAATTTTCGCAATTTCTTTACCTTGCCTCCAATCTTGAAACCTGTGATTGCAAATTTTCGGCATCGGAAATGCTGAGAATGTGTGTTTCTGTGAAAATTTATCAGTTTATACTCTACAGCATTGCAATACTTGCTCTATAATTCGTATAGAGGGAAAAAAAATGTTGGGTGAAATAAACATAACGTCTCAATTTAAAGAAAGTCCCGGCCAGAATTTTGTTTCCTTCATAAAATCAAAAGCAGCAGAATTGCCACATTTTCATTTCCTTGCCTACCCGCTTCATACAAGACTCACTTTATTCATTTTCTCTGTCAAGTAACGTTACTGTCTTTTGAATCTTTCTCTTTCTCTCTCTCTCTTCTGCTCTTTTATTCGCTTGACGTTCTCTATATTGACACATCCATCACGAACCCGCTCTCTCGAACAACACGCGTTGTATCTGCCAGAGCATTCTGCCTTCTCCAAACGAGTTTAGGGGCAGTTTTAGGGACCAGCCGCTTGATTATACATACGATACGTCATATCCGGTGCGTCGCATGAGCACGCTGCTGACATTCATAGTGATTGGTTTGCAAGGGAGGGGTCTTGAAATGAGCTTTGTAACTGTGACACAGAAATTGCTATTGATCGAACGTCTTTCTCAAATCTATGATTATGCTTCATACAAGACATCTGTAAATATTATTCGAGTGTGTGGTAGAGGACGGGAAACCGAATGGAAGACGTGGATAGACAGCTACACAGTGAGAATGAGTGATGAACAATTTTAATCCATCCACAGACAGTGTCTGGGATATGTCTACTGTGCGTTACTCCCATATAATTATCACACATCCATTTGTCAGTTAATTCATGCATTACAAATTCATTCTGAACCACCTATCCGTCTGATATTGGTCTCTATTCAATTATTAATCTAATAAACAAATCTTTTCAAATATATCTGTATATACATATATCGTCATTATCATTATCATCATCTTCTTCTTCTTCACTTCATGGTATAGGCAAATTCCCATTCCGTCTTCAAATACAAACCATCTCTTCATCAATCACCTCTACCTTGTCTGTCCTTTGGGTTGGAAAGCAATTTTTTCTCAAGTTTAAGGTAATCAGTTCTGTTTATATTCTGCATCTACTTCTGTCTATAATCTTTTATTTTAGAGTGCAGGGAATATAAACTATTTCTAGTTAATTTCTAGTTTCTTCATTCCAAATTTTGTTCAGTTTGTACATCTTTTTACGTTACAAAAATAGCTCATCCCAGTAGAATTTATTTTACTAATGTATTTCTACCTAGAAACTCAGCTTGAGGAGCTATGTAGAAGGAGGGGGCGGACTCAGTTTTTGTAAAAAAAAAAAATAGCTTAGAATCCTTAGCAACAAAAATTAAACAAAACAAAAACTTAAAAATAGGTTAAAAAGAGAAGGAAAATAATGCAATTATAAAAGGGATCAAATACAAAATATTTAGAGGAATTCATATGCACAAGTTGGTGAATTGGTACATGCACCATAGATATTTATATGCTAAAATTCATATATTGAAATAGTAACGCAGAATAAATATGGGAAATGCCTGTTATTATTCGGTTGAGAAGCTTTTGCCATCTAGTCTGCTGTCAAAAAATCTGAAAGTTAGAATTTATAAAACAGTTATATTACCGGTTGTTCTGTATGGCTGTGAAACTTGGACTTTCACTTTGAGAGAGGAACAGAGATTGAGGGTTTTTAGAATAAGGTTCTTAGGAAAATATTTGGGGCTAAGAGGGATGAAGTTACAGGAGAATGGAGGAAGTTACACAACGCACAGCTGCACGCATTGTATCCTTCACCTGACACAATTAGGAACATTAAATCCAGACGTTTGAGATAGGCATGGCATGTAGCACGTATGGGCGAATCCAGAAATGCATATAGAGTGTTAGTTGGGAGGCCAGAGGGGAAAACACCTTTGGGGAGGCCGAGACGTAGATGGTAAGATAATATTAAAATGGATTTGAGGGAGGTCGGATATGATGATAGAGACTGGATTAATCTTGCTCAGGATAGGGACCAATGGCGGGCTTATGTGAGGGCAGCAATGAACCTCCGGGTTCCTTAAAAGCCAGTAAGTAAGTAAGTAAGTAAGTAAGTAAGTAAGTAACTCCTAACTCCTTCAATTACAACACAAGGAAAAAATATTACAGATTTTTGTAGAGGAGAAAATACTCAGTTCTTTTCTTCTATTAAATTGATATTTTGATTACGAGTGTCTTGGAATTTATAAAAATTAGCAATGATGAGAGAGAGATGGAACGGAGAAAAATTCTCTCCGGCGCCGGGATTTGAACCCGGGTTTTCAGCTCTCCGTGCTGATGCTTTAACCACTAAGCCACGCCGGATACAATCCCGACACCGTTGAGAATCGTCTCAGATTAAGCTCCATCTCTTGGGTTCCCTCTGGTGGCCGCCCTCTGCACTACGTCATAGATGTCTATGCACGCAGGACCGAAGTCCATACATGTGTAGAGGTGCACTCAGATGAGTGACTGGTTGGCCGGGGTCCGACGGTATGGGCGCCGTCTTTAAATCACAAAGTGATTTATTACGCATATCATATTTATTTTGATGTACCGAAGTACATATGATATTTCCATGCAGATATTCTGCTTTCTCAGATGATGAGAGAGAGATGGAACGGCGTGGCTTAGTGGTTAAAGCATCAGCACGGAGAGCTGAAAACCCGGGTTCAAATCCCGGCGCCGGAGAGAATTTTTCTCCGTTCCATCTCTCTCTCATCATCTGAGAAAGCAGAATATCTGCATGGAAATATCATATGTACTTCGGTACATCAAAATAAATAAAATAAAATAATATAAAAATTAGCAAGTTAATTGTAACCATCTTTAACGAAAAATGTTAAATACAATAGGCCTTGATGTCTAAACGTATATGTGTTTAAAAGACAGTAGGACTAGTTCAGGATTCATCCAGCCGTGATAAACATAAAGGGCAAATAAATGAATGCGACATAGCTTAATAACTTCTTAAGATTATCGATTCAAATATTAAACAGATCTCCATTTTATGTGAAATAATAACACAGTCTATTATAAAACTATCGTCTGACATTCCGCTGCTTGCATTTCATTCTTCACGTCCTGTACGTCTATTATTTCCATCATAAATTGATATTTTTTTATTTCAGTGAAGGCATTTTCTTGCCGACTGAGCTACATCGGTGGCATTTTTTTCTGTTAAAGATGTATTTCAATGATTAGTGAAGTTATGTACCGAAGCACCTAAAGCATTGCCTCGTGTCTGTCTGCAATATGGGCAGAAAAGTAAACAGAGCTATCGTTTCTTTAATTATTCATAAATTCACAATCTTCTCCTGCCTCAGCCATTAACATCAAAGAATGTTACATCACCACAACTGGAATCAATCAAAGTACAGTCGTTACCAGAGCGTGTATTACGCCGGAGTTAACGACTACCAGGCCTTGAAATATTTATTCAAAGTCTCGGCAGATATCTGTAATCTGTGCCTTGTTTGAACTGCTGCCTTTCTTCAGGAAGGGAAGGTAGAGGTGTGATTTATGTGCTCTTGATTGTACCCCTAATAAAGTTCGAACGAAAGAATAAATGCCAGTGGAAAACGGTACAAGTACACGCGTTATTGTTTTAACACTAGTTTTGATGAACATCAGGATTTATGACTTTTTGCCGTTACCCAGTCGAACATGGCATGGATAGAAATTAAATGGGAGCTTCAGAACTAGATAAACCAGGGATAAAGGTAAAAGGCGCTTAATTATTGACATATTCTACTGCAACCACTTTGTCATTAAATTATATAACGAATGTAGTTTAAATTGCAAAGACATAATTCCTCTGCGCAGGAAATAAAAAGAGAAAGTACCTACTTATGACGTTTCATAAATTTGATTTAGAAAATAATATGCACAGAAATATTTGTTTTTAGCGCCTCTGATGTCTCAGTATTGATTTTATATAGTATGCTGTAGACATATCTATTTGTTCAATGATGTGTCCAGAACTATTGAGAATAGGCTATTGCTCTACTCATTCGATTTTTCTGGGAATTTTTTAACATAAAATATAATAATTCTGCTTACATCTTTACTTGAAACCGAAAACGTATAACCATAATCCCTTTCGAGAATCATCAAACAATTTTATTCGTATTATACTGTGTTTAGGTATCGAGATCTAGAAATGGAGCCTACATGTGTCTTGGGTACTGTGACGATTGAAGATGAAATATCGAATCTTTATGTGGCAAAACCTCACAGAAATCCACAGGGAGCACAGTTTGTAGTGAGCTTACAGTGGACCGTAGTCAGCTTAGACGATGATGCAAAACCAGGAAGGCCGAAAACATCAACACATGGACAAAGTGTGAAATTCGTGGCGGAAGCTCTTCAAGAAGATCGTCTAGGGACATGTGAGAAACTTCTAGAAGCTACGGGAATTCCACCAAATTCAGTATTCCGTATTTTGATAAAGAATTTGAAGAAGAGAAAAATTCCTGTGCAATGGATCCCTCACTGCTTGACTGCTGGACAGGAGCAGAAACGCCTGGACATTGCAAACTTGCTGACAGGACCATCACGAAAACGAGTAGCCCAACGGAAAAGTGTATTACGGTCCACTGTAAGTTCATCACAAACTCCACTCAAAGCACTGTGGAAGTGTGGATTTCTGTGTGCAGGCAGGGGTATGCCACGTTAAGATTCTATGATCTTCAATCATCACAGTACACGGGACACGTGTAAGCTCCATTTCTAACTCTCGTTACCTAAACACAGAGTAAGCCTATACTATGGACGAAACGAAAACACGTGCTTTTTTCTCAATCCTTCAACTGCAACCGACGTAATTTTTCATTGGTGTTGCGTCATCCACTTCAGTTCTACCAGCCTGTGCATTATTTATGAAATTACCCTCATATTTAGGCTGGAAAGTTTTGAAATGAAAGGATGTTACAGTGGTTATAATCAGTGGCGTAGCGTCAATGTATGCTAAAAAGCTCAGCTTCCCCAGTTAATAATAATTTCATAATAAACCTGCAGTTTATGGACAAATTTATTTTTTAATTTTAATTGAATTTATATTTACGCGTTAAATATTGTGATGCGGCAGCTCAGGATGATTTGTGATGCAGCAGTAAACAAGAAGCCTGCATACACCAGCTTCCAAGCAGACTGGTTTCTTGCACTCATTCTTCTGTGTAACCCACCCCGCAGATTTTCCATCCCTTTCTAACTAAACTACACTGGTCGCAAGGCTCGCAAGAAGCTAGCTTTGACATTGAAAATAAGTAGTTTCCGAGTCATCCCTTTTCGTCAGTTGTGTTCAGTTGAAGTGTTAGTGTGCATTGTGGCTGATATAATAAATAGTGAGTGAAATAACAGTTCCTGACACCAGTTTACTTGAATTTTTTAGGACAATTCTATTATCAAGACTGACTTACGAACAAAAGTGTGATCTAAAAAACAAATGACCGACTCCCTTGCTGTCAATGAAGGACATACTCAAAACACAACGCATATTTACGTAATGATACTAATACTGTATCTATTGACCGTTAATATTATTATTTATCTAAGTATGACAGGGAGTGAGCGAATGTTATACATATATACGTGTCTATTTGTTAGAGATATGTGTAAACCGTGAAATCATATTTTACTATGTAGGCCTACCATTTGAGGTCATGCCTAATTGGTGTCACGAGGTTCCAACCAATCTTCGACTGCTGACTTGATATTGACTACTATTTATTTTAAGACTATATTTTTGTAATACGTTTTCTCATATTGCATGAAAGACAACTTGAGTTAGCTTCCCCTGCTCAAAATTTCATGCTACGCCACTGGTTATAATTCATATACGAAATAAACCTAGTATCAGAAATGAAGACAAAAAATTGTGTTTGTAAAGAATTGTGTCTGTAATTCAGAGAATCAAGTTATGGTATACATAGTAGAAAAAGAGTAGCAAGAATGGTAATATAAGCTATAAATAGGACCTTCTTCCGTAATTTAACAATAATCTTTGTTTTGATGCTACTTTTTATTCGCTTCTTTTTGCTGGCATAATAAATGAAACATACATGTATTCATACATAGTAGCTTCATAGTAAAATGGACTGCCGAAGAAGATTACAGAGTATGGCATTAAATAAATGTAGAGGAAGAAGAACAATGGGAAAGAGAGATGAATATACGGTTTCCCTTATCTATTAAAATTCCGACAGTAAACAAATATATCTTCCTATACTTTGCGACTTTATTCTGGCCATTGCAATTCATGACTCGAGATTTGTTTTACGCTGAAAGAGAAGACAGGATACCCTGTACAGAAAGAGAGACTGGGCGATAAGTAGGGAAATAAAGTTTATTCTAACGACGGACGGGGAGGTTTATATACACTTTAAAGTAAAGGACTGCTCAGAATTTTATGCATTCCTGCCAGGCTACAGCAAACTTTGTTCATATATTGGTTAGCGGGTTTTCATTTAGATTAGAGGCAGAGATAATGGAATTTAAAAGTGATGTAATTATAATTTTCAGTTTATGAGAGAGATACATGTTGTGTGGCTCTCAAAGTCTCAAATCTCTCGTACTAACGAATTTTAATTACCTTAGTTTTAATCTAGCTTTTCATTCGAAAGAAAGTTACATTTTTAAATTTGTTTTGAAAATTGACGTTCACTCGAAATAAAACCAGCCTTCTATTTGTATCGTCACATGCTCTGTGCTTCGACCGATTTTATTTAGTCTCCAATCCAGCGCGTTTACTCGTAATATTCTTTATGCTCGACCATGCCGAAATGTAGTAATTATACACCTGGTAGCTGACCTTTAATGCATGTCATTAAAATACACCTAGTCATTAAAGGCCAGGTCTTTCAGCCAATGACGACTCAGGTTACAACTATTCAGCCAATGACAGGTCAGCTTTCTACCGTTATAAAACCGCAAGTATCGATTATTCTCGGATATGCAATCGAAAGAGAATTAGCGAAAAGTCACGGAAGCTGGAAATCCAATACAGTCGCAGAAGGTTATGTTCTGTTACTATAATAATTAGCGTTAATTGTAAATAATATTCAAATAAATTCAATTTGTCATCTCGTTTTTCAATGTCGAATTCAATAATCAAGGTTATAATATAATATTATCAAGTTTAACGGGACTACGTCAAGGTCAACGACATTATTGTTCCTCGGAAAAAATGAATACTTTCGCGTCTGCGCACATCTCACAATTCACGACCTAGAACAAGGTCACTTCCGATCTTGTCAGTTACAAATAAAATGTATACATCTGAATACCAGTAATTTCAAGTTAGAAATATGGTCGAGCATAAAAAGTCGTATGAAACTCGCCTATAATGGTAATTAAGAAGCTCGTGTGAAAATTATGAAACTCGCTTGCGCTCGTTTCATAAATATCCATACTCGATTCTTAATTACTATCATTATAGGCTCGTTGCATTAATGTACTATTTGCGGTGCTTTCTACAGCAGGGTTTATTCATAGCTGAAATCGGATCTAGGAGTTTTCATCACAAACTTTTCGTCAATATAATGATTCATCACAGTTTGTTCGTCGCGGACCTTTTCGTGTCGCGAAGGTGATATGTAACTGTACTAAATTAGTCACAAGAATACCCATTGTTCGCTGTTTAAAGTTTTTATATATCTGTCATCAATAATTTCCAGTTTATCCAGTAGAATGTTAATGTTATGTTTTATTTAACGACGCTCGCAACTGCCGAGGTTATATCAGCGTCGCCGGTGTGCCGGAATTTTGTCCCGCAGGAGTTCTTTTACATACCAGTAAATCTGCTGGCATGAGCCTGTCGCATTTAAACACATTCAAATACCATCGTCCTGACCGGGGATCGAACCCGCAGCCACGGGCATAGAAGGCCAGCGCTATACCAACTGCGCCAATCAGGTCGATTATCCAGTAGAAATAAATGTTTTCCGATAGGTTACTGTGGAAATAAAAACATGCAAATGTTTTAAGATACTAGAAAAATAAATACCATGCAAATATTTGGATCACGATAAACATAAAAACCATGGAAATGTTTTGAGAATATTATAAAAATAGAAATCATGAAGACTATGCAAATTTTTGCGGTATTATAACAATAAAAACAAGAAGACGTTTGCGATATTATGAAAATAAAAACAGTGGAAACGTTTTGCGATACTTTAAAAATAAAAACATTGGAAAGTCTTTGAGATAATATAAATATAAAAACCATGAAAATGTTTTGCGATGCTATGAATATAAACTCATGGAAATGTTCTGGGATGTCACAGATATAAAAACCATGGAAATGTTTTGCGATGCTATGAATATATACTCATGGAAATGTTTTGGGATGACACAGATATAAAAATCATGGAAATGTTTTGCGATGCTATGAATATAAACTCATGGAAATGTTTTGGGATGTCACAGATATAAAAACCATGGAAATGTTTTGCGATGCTATGAATATAAACTCATGAAAATGTTTTGGGATGTCACAGATATAAAAACCATGGAAATGTTTTGCGATGCTATGAATATAAACTCATGGAAATGTTTTGGGATGTCACAGATATAAAAACCATGGAAATGTTTTGCGATGCTATGAATATAAACTCATGGAAATGTTTTGGGATGTCACAGACATAAAAACCATGGAAATGTTTTGCGATGCTATAAACATAAAATCATGGAAATGTTTTGCAATGCTATAAATATAAAAGCCATGGAAACGTTTTGCGATGCTATAAACATAAAATTATGGAAATAGATTCCGATGCCAGTAATATAAAAGTCATGGAATTGTTTTGCCATCCTATAAACATAAAATTATGGAAATGTATTGCGATGCTATAAATATAAAAGTCATGGAATTGTTTTGCCATCCTATAAACATAAAATTATGGAAATGTATTGCGATGCTATAAATATCAAAGCCATGGAATTGTTTTGCCATCCTATAAACATAAAATTATGGAAATGTATTGCGATGCTATAAACATAAAAGGCATGGAATTGTTTTGCCATCCTATAAACATAAAATTATGGAAATGTATTGCGGTGCTATAAATATAAAAGTCATGGAATTGTTTTGCCACCCTATAAATAAAAAATTATGGAAATGGATTCCGATGCCATAAATATAAAAGTCATGGAATTGTTTTGCCATCCTATAAACATAAACTTATGGAAATGTATTGCGATGCTATTAAATATAAAAGCAATGGAAATGTTTTGCGATGCTATAAATATAAAAGCCATGGAAATGTTTTGCGATGATATAAACATAAAATTATAGAAATGTATTGCGATGCTATAAATATAAAAGCAATGGATATGTTTTGCGATGATATAAATATAAAAGCCATGGAAATGTTTTGCGATGCTATAAACATAAAATTATGGAAATGTATTGGGTTGCTATAAATATAAAAGCAATGGAAATATTTTGCGATGCTATAGACATAAAATTATGGAAATGTATTGCGATGCTATAAATATAAAAGCAATGGAAATGTTTTGCGATGCTATAAATATAAAAGACATGGAAATGTTTTGCGATGCTATAAACATAAAATTATGGAAATGGATTCCGATGCCATAAATATAAAAGTCATGGAATTTTTCTGCCATCCTATAAACATACAATTATGGAAATGTATTGCGATGCTATAAATATAAAAGCAATGGAAATGTTTTGCGATGCCATAAATATAAAAGCCATGGAAATGTTTTGCGATGCTATAAACATAAAATTATGGAAATATATTGCGATGCCATAAATATAAAAACCCATGGAAATGTTTTCCGATGCTTAAACATAAAATTATGGAAATATATTGCGATGCCATAAATGTAAAACCATGGAAATGTTTTGGGATGTCACAGATATAAAAACCATGGAAATGTTTTGCGATGCTATGAATATAAACTCATAAAATGTTTTGGGATGTCACAGATATAAATAGCATGGAAATGTTTTGTGATGCTATGAATATAAACTCCTGGAAATGTTTTGGGATGTCACAGATATAAAAACCATGGAAATGTTTTGCAATGCTATGAATATAAACTCATGGCAATGTTTTGGGATGTCACAGACATAAAAACCATGGAAATGTTTTGCGATGCTATAAACATAAAATCATGGAAATGTTTTGCAATGCTATAAGTATAAAAGCCATGGAAATGTTTTGCGATGCTATAAACATAAAATTATGGAAATGGATTCCGATGGCAGAAATATAAAAGTCATGGAATTGTTTTGCCATCCTATAAACATAAAATTATGGAAATGTATTGCGATGCTATAAATATAAAAGCCATGGAATTGTTTTGCCATCCTATAAACATAAAATTATGGAAATGTATTGCGATGCTATAAATATAAAAGTCATGGGATTGTTTTGCCATCCTATAAACATAAAATTATGGAAATATATTGCGATGCTATAAATATAAAAGTCATGGAATTGTTTTGCCATCCTATAAACATAAAATTATGAAAATGTATGTATTGCGATGCTATAAATATAAAAGTCATGGAACTGTTTTTGCCATCCTATAAACATAAAATTATGGAAATGGATTCCGATGCTATAAATATAAAAGTCATGGAATTGTTTTGCCATCCTATAAACATAAACTTATGGAAATGTATTGCGATGCTATAAATATAAAAGCAATGGAAATGTTTTGCGATGCTATAAATATAAAAGCTTATGGAAATATTTTGCGATGCTATAAACATAAAATTATGGAAATATTGCGATGCTATAAATATAAAAGCAATGGAAATATTTTGCGATGCTATAAATATAAATGTTTTGCGATGCTATAAACATAAAATTATGGAAATGTTTTAAATATAAAAGCAACGGAAATGTTTTGCGATAAATATATAAGCCATGTAAATGTTTTCGATGCTATGAACATAAAATTATGGAAATCGATTCCGATGCCATAAATATAAAAGTCATGGAATTGTTTTGTCATCCTATAAACATAAAATTATGGAAAGGTATTGCGATGCTATAAATATAAAAGCAATGGAAATATTTTGCGATGCTATAAATATAAAAGCCATGGAAATGTTTTGCGATGCTATAAACATAAAATTATGGAAATGGATTCCGATGCCATAAATATAAAAGTCATGGAATTGTTCTGCCATCCTATAAACATAAAATTATGGAAATGTAATGCGATGCTATAAATATAAAAGCAATGGAAATGTTTTGCGATGCCATTAATATAAAAGCCATGGAAATGTTTTGCGATGCTATAAACATAAAATTATGGAAATATATTGCGATGCCATAAATATAAAACCCACGGAAATGTTTGCGATGCCATAAATGTAAAACCGAAATGCTTAAACATAAAATTATGGAAATATATTGCGATGCCATAAATGTAAAACCATGGAAATGTTTTGGGATGTCACAGATATAAAAACCATGGAAATGTTTTGCGATGCTATGAATATAAACTCATAAAATGTTTTGGGATGTCACAGATATAAATACCATGGGAATGTTTTGTGATGCTATGAATATAAACTCTTTGGGATGATGGAAATGTTTTGGGATGTCATGGAAATGTTTTGCGATGCTATGAATATAAACTCATGGCAATGTTTTGGGATGTCACAGACATAAAAACCATGGAAATGTTTTGCGATGCTATAAACATAAAATCATGGAAATGTTTTGCAATGCTATAAGTATAAAAGCCATGGAAATGTTTTGCGATGCTATAAACATAAAATTATGGAAATGGATTCCGATGCCAGAAATATATGCTATAAACATAAAATCATGCAAGTCATGGAATTGTTTTGCCATCCTATAAACGTAAAATTATGGAAATGTATTACGATGCTATAAATATAAAAGTCATGGAATTGTTTTGCCATCCTATAAACATAAAATTATGGAAATGTATTGCGATGCTATAAATATAAAAGCCATGGAATTGTTTTGCCATCCTATAAACATAAAATTATGGAAATGTATTGCGATGCTATAAATATAAAAGTCATGGAATTGTTTTGCCATCCTATAAACATAAAATTATGGAAATATATTGCGATGCTATAAATATAAAAGTCATGGAATTGTTTTGCCATCCTATAAACATAAAATTATGGAAATGTATTGCGATGCTATAAATATAAAAGTCATGGAGTTGTTTTGCCACCCTATAAACATAAAATTATGGAAATGGATTCCGATGCCATAAATATAAAAGTCATGGAATTGTTTTGCCATCCTATAAACATAAACTTATGGAAATGTATTGCGATGCTATTAAATATAAAAGCAATGGAAATGTTTTGCGATGCTATAAATATAAAAGCCATTGAAATGTGTTGCGATGCTATAAACATAAAATTATGGAAATATATTGCGATGCTATAAATATAAAAGCAATGGAAATGTTTTGCGATGCTATAAATATAAAAGCCATGTAAAAGTTTTCGATGCTATGAACATAAAATTATGGAAATGGATTCCGATGCCATAAATATAAAAGTCATGGAATTGTTTTGTCATCCTATAAACATAAAATTATGGAAATGTATTGCGGTGCTATAAATATAAAAGCAATGGAATTGTTTTGCGATGCTATAAATATAAAAAACATGGAAATGTTTTGCGATGCTGTAAACATAAAATTATGGAAATGTATTGCGATGCCATAAATATAAAACCAATGGAAATGTTTTGCGATGCTATAAATATAAAAGCCATGGAAATATTTTGCGATGCTGTAAACGTAAAATTATGGAAATGTATTGCGATGCCATAAACATAAAAGCCATGGAAATGTTTTGCGATGCTATAAACATAAAATTATGGATATATTGCGATGCCATAAATATAAAACCCATGGAAATGTTTTTCGATGCTTAAACATAAAATTATGGAAATATATTGCGATGCCATAAATGTAAAACCATGGAAATGTTTTGGGATGTCACAGATATGAAAACCATGGAAATGTTTTGCGATGCTATGAATATAAACTCATGAAAATGTTTTGGGAAGTCACAGATATAAAGCCATGGAAATATTTTGCGATACTATGAATATAAACTCATGGAAATGTTTTGGGATGTCACAGATATAAAAACCATGGAAATGTTTTGCGATGCTATGAATATAAACTCATTGAAATGTTTTGGGATGTCGCAGACATAAAAACCATGGAAATGTTTTCGATGCTATAAACATAAAATCATGGAAATGTTTTGCAATGCTATAAATATAAAATCCATGGAAATGTTTTGCGATGCTATAAACATAAAATTATGGAAATGGATTCCGATGCCAGAAATATAAAAGTCATGGAATTGTTTTGTCATCCTATAAACATAAAATTATGGAAATGTATTGCGATGCTATAAATATTAAAGCCATGGAATTGTTTTGCCATCCTATAAACATAAAATGATGGAAATGTATTGCGATGCTATAAATATAAAAGTCATGGAATTGTTTTGCCATCCTATACACATAAAATTATGGAAATGTATTGCCATGCTATAAATATAAAAGTCATGGAAATATTTTGCCATCCTATAAACATAAAATTATGGAATGGTATTGCGATGCTATGAACATAAATGTCATGGAATTGTTTTGCCACCCTATAAACATAAAATTATGGAAATGTATTGCGATGCTATAAATATAAAAGTCTTGGAAATGTTTTGCCACCCTATACACATAAAATAATGGAAATGTATTGCGATGCTGTAAATATAAAAGTCATGGAATTGTTTTTCCATCCTATAGACATAAAATTATGGAAATATATTGCGATGCTATAAATATAAAAGTCATGGAATTGTTTTGCCACCCTATAAACATAAAATTATGGAAATGTATTGCGATGCTATAAATATAAAAGTCATGGAAATGTTTTGCCATCCTATAAACATAAAATTATGGAAATGTATTGCGATGCTATAAATATAAAAGTCATGGAATTGTTTTGCCACCCTATAAACATAAAATTATGGAAATGTATTGCGATGCTATAAATATAAAAGTCATGGAAATGTTTTGCCATCCTATAAACATAAAATTATGGAAATGTATTGCGATGCTACAAATATAAAAGTCATGGAATTGTTTTGCCACCCTATAAACATAAAATTATGGAAATGGATTCCGATGCCATAAATATAAAAGTCATGGAATTGTTTTGCCATCCTATAAACATAATCTTATGGAAATGTATTGCAATGCTATTAAATATAAAAGCAATGGAAATGTTTTGAGATGCTATAAATATAAAAGCCATTGAAATGTGTTGCGATGCTATAAACATAAAATTATGGAAATGTATTGCGATGCTATAAATATAAAAGCAATGGAAATGTTTTGCGATGCTATAAATATAAAAGCCATGGAAATGTTTTGCGATGCTATAAACATAAAATTATGGAAATGGATTCCGATGCCATAAATATAAAAGTCATGGAATTGTTTTGCCATCCTATAAACATAAAATTATGGAAATGTATTGCGATGCTATAAATATAAAAGCAATGGAAATGTTTTGCGATGCTATAAATATAAAAGCCATGGAAATGTTTTGCGATGCTGTAAACATAAAATTATGGAAATGTATTGCGATGCCATAAATATAAAAGCCATGGAAATGTTTTGCGATGCTATAAACATAAAATTATGGAAATAAATTGCGATGCCATAAATATAAAAACCCATGGAAATGTTTTCCGATGCTTAAACATAAAATTATGGAAATATATTGCGATGCCATAAATGTAAAACCATGGAAATGTTTTGCGATGTAGTAAACATAAACTCATG